>JAECUM010002553.1:0-215287 GCA_016617855.1 Megalonaias nervosa
GAGAGAGAGAGAGAGAGAGAGATGGGGGTGGTTGAAAGTTAGTACATTGATGTAATTAGAGTTGTGTCAGGTTTTATATCAATATATTGGTGAGAACAGTTGGGGTATACCATTGCATGGGTAGCATCTCTGCTCAACTTGTGGTTTTATTAACTGGTTTCACAAAATGCCCAACGAAACCTCCCTGCTCTCCCTCCCGTAATAGCTGTTTTTTTTTTTAATAAGATGAGCGGCGATTGCTATAGTTGAAATGAATGCGCTTATCGATAAATACTGACATTTTACAACGAGGGAGAGGATCACGCAAAAGTAGATGAACATTTCAATTTTTTGTCATCTTAGTTTATTTGCATCGTTTATTGTCTATCTATATTCCTGTTGTTCTTGTGTTTAAAGGAAGACCCCCCCCCTCAAAATCCCAACAAAAAACAAAACAACAACAACACCAACAAAACAACAACAAAAATAACAAACCAAACCAAAACAAAACTAAAAACAAAACAAAACAAAACAACCCCCCACCCCAAAAACAAAACAAAAACAAAAACAGAAAATAAAGAAAAACAAACAAAATAATAATAGTGGTAACAATGCCATTGATAGAAGAAAAAAATAATTCATTCTACGTGACCTAGTTTAATTTTCCATATATGGACATCTTACTACACTAGTTTACTATCATGAAAATCGAGATCGTCCACCTACAAGTTGTTTACTGGGAATGAAACTAGATTTGTTATAAGTAAGTTAGGTTCTTAAATGTTATTTTCATTACTGATTAGAAAAAAAGTTGATTTATCAACAGAAATCAGCCCCCAAATATAAACACACCGAAACGTCAAATTTCACGCTTCCAAATCATCGAGAAGGCCGCCTTGCATATTTTGAACATGTGTTGAACATTTCAAAATGAAAAGTTGTTTGTTTATTCGTTTAATCGAAAGACCACTATCAAGGTAAATTAAAACAATCACCATTTGCTTAATTTCCCGCCTAGTAATAAGGTCTTTTGGAAATTGAAAATATTATGTCAAAAGGCCATCATAACTTGGCGGGTATTTGTTGCACACCAATTGGTTGTTGGTGGCCCAGAACCGAGCCTTAGTAAAACATTCATTGAAAAAGTTATATTTTGTCGAATTGACGTAAAGCCTTGTTCCCAAAACTTAAAGTCTCAATTTATCATTCAATGTCCTTAAAAGTGCTACTTAAAAAAGTTTAATTTTATTTGAAATGAAGAAAAAACGTCACATAATGGGTCTGAAAAGATCCTTATTGTGTCAAACCGCCATCTTTCATCTCAATCGGAATCAACATGGCGCGACTTCGGTTCCCAGGTCGTCCGGGCTACAGGTTTGATCGACTTGGGATTCGATATGGCGCAGACGAAGCCAAAAATGTATCAGATCCTGCTTTGACAATTGTTGCAAATATCCACAGAGGTTTAAGAGCATTTAGGGAGCTTTTTGGAGAGTCGGACGAGGTAAACATATAGGATGGGGTGCTTGGATATATCCAAAATGGCCGTCATCGTTATCTTGCCAGGGTTTATGTACGGATATCGTTGTGATACACCTTTAAGAGTGACAATTCTGCCACGTTACTATAGTTTCTATATACTTCAATTATCAATTATTCCACATGTTTCTATTACTAGCTTTGATACGATGTTTTGTATATATATTTTTCATAATTTAGGATAGTTCTGTCGTTATGACAGTAACTCATGATACTATTCCCTATCTTTGGCGCAACACTTGGTTATTCTTTCGTCATTTATCGATCGACCATAAAAATTGTGGAAATAATCCATTTCATTTACTGTTCCAAAACTTATATGATGTATTTTAATTTTGCCTACGTGCAAACACTGCATTTTGCAGCGCTAAACTTTACATGTACGTGCTTACTGTACAGTACCTGGCAGTGTCAATGTTTAACTTCCCCGTAACACATAATCTAGTGAATATTGCTTTTCAAATATGCTCATAATATCGGGAGCTTAATAAAGTTCCATTGAATAAACATGCAGTGAATATATATAGTAGTAGCAGAAACATGGAAAAAACATTGTTTCTGCTGAGAGATTTTCTGCTTTGATGTTACCTTAACTCATCAAACCACATGCTGTTTTATTTTATGGCTGGGACTGTAGAGCTAAGGTCAGATGACAGAGGTTGCCTCTGAACTGGGGAAAAAAATATTGTTGGAGATGTTTCTAGCTATACACCAGAATGACTTGACAATAGATTTTTCTTCCAGTTTCTTAAAGTGGATTTTTCTCTTGTAAAGTTATGGTGTTTTATGTAATATTCTATTGATAATTTTGACATTATATCATCTCAGGCATTCAGCCAATCAAACATCGCTATCTGACTCATTTGAGTATGTGATTGACTCTGGTTGTTACCCTTTTAGACCCCTTTGTCTTTGATAGTAAAGAAAATTCTTCTTGCCTGTATTTTTGTTTTGAAACTAAATATATCCAATCGTGTTGAAATGTATACTGATTTTCCACTATTCATTTTGAGGAATTTTATGACGACGAAATTAGACACATGTTAGGTAAGATGAAGGATGAAACCTGAGGAAACCAAGTTTTCCCTTACTAGAACTGGGAATCAAGCCTGTTGTAGTGCGTACATTGAAATTATAAATTTTGTATTTTATCTTGGCCTTTATCTTGCATTGGTACATGAGTATATTGTCTTAGAAGTTAAGGATTCACACCACAATTTTAAATATTAAAAATGTTATACATTGTTACATGCATTTTGATCCCAAATTAATCTGCTTTATTCCTATTTTTCCATCCTTGGCAGCAGGTTAGAAAAATTGTGTCATATATGTAGTTATGACAACAGTCACATACCAAGACAGTTGAAGATGTTGAATCATAATAGAGAAGGTGGAATGAGAAAAATGACTCCTTAAACTGATCATCAGCCAAACCTTTGGAAAGACAAAACTACATTAACTTCAGAGCAAATTTCAGTAGTAAGATTGGAGTAAATTACTTAGGAAGAAAGTTGTAATTTATACATAAATCCACAAATAACCGTAAGTGTTAAAGATTTTACCTATAGAACCTTTATCATTTATTTTTATACCTTCACATTATTATAACATTTTTACTGTTAAATTTGATGTTGTACTTTGTGTTTATATTTGTACATTTTGAAGATTTTCTCTGCAGTTGATCTTTAGGATTGTCTCATTAGGATTTTGTTGAGTGTCTATTATCATGTGTCTCCTTCCTATTAAGCAGATGGTTAGGGCATAGAACCCACATGATGTGGATATTTAAGATCTAAAGAGATGTGTAGAGATGTGTAGGATGTGAGTTCCTAAGTTCATTAAGAAATTCACTTTCAGAGAAAACTATATCTGGCAAGGTGGGTGCTAGAATTTCCAAAGTTGTCAGATCTTTGTCTTAGAATGTTTGGTTATTTGGTGTCTATGACGAGAATTGCTCCACAGAATTTTCCATTTCTTATCTTCTTAACTTCAGTGTTTTTCTCATTGTGTGCAGTCATTTTTTCCTTGTTCTTTTAAATTTTTCTGTAATTAATATTTGATTATATGCTGAATTATACATGTTCAACTTGCAGTGATGAAAATTAAATGACTAATAGACCAGCCTAAAACACGTGTTAATTGCCGAATGTATGTTTAATTGTTGAATTTATTGTTTTAACTGAAATGAATCAATATGTAACACTTCAGTTGCATTTGCCAAATTTTGGCTAATGCTAGTGTCAGCATGGCTTGTAAAAGATTAAAATGTTTGTTCACCACATAACAGGGGAAGCTGTTATAAACATACTTTGTCATGAAGCAAATTCAGATATAACATAGTCACATCATGGATCCAGTTTTTTTGTCTTAGATGTCCCTTATTCAGTGACACGACTCAAAATATCACAGACAAGCTGCCACGTACAGGACTTAAGAAAAAATTTCCCAAGCGCTCTTCCTGGGATTAATGAGTTGCAGGAGTTACTCATCCCTGCATCAATATACTCGACACAGTTCACTTCACTATAATTTGTACTGTCTTACTAAAAAACCATGTGTGCGTGGTGTAAGCTTGATGCTGAAATGGTCAAAATCATGAAAATGTTGTGTTGTAATACACGGCTTCTTAGATTGACAGAAAAACACACTAAGTTTGTAACTTGAGAAATTGGAGTTGCACATATAGCCCTTGATTTCTTAATCTTATCTGATGATAATTTTCCATGAAGGATGTAACAGACAGAATGTCAAAAGTTTATGATTTTTATCTGGTCTGCCCATATCACTACTGTTTTTAAGACTGAGTCTCTTTGTTTAAACACCTGCACACCAAAGTAAAGGTTCCAACTGTAACATTGAATGTATCATGACTCAATAGTCTTAAAATAAGTAATAGAAAACAGTGATGTGCAACAAACTTTGAAAAATTCAACAAATACTTTATTTCCCTAGAATACAGAGTGAAAAATGTAAAAAAGAACTTATGGTATTGCAAAATAAATGTCAAATAATCCTAGAATTTTGTACACAAGTCCTAATGATCAAAGTTCAGAGTAAACTTGAGTGTTACTCCAAAAATGAATAATGCAACACTGGATGTATTGATGTGCCCATGTTGTGGTGATGTGCCAACAGTTGTTGAGTCACAATAATACAATCGAGGAATGTATCCTTTTTTGAAAATTTTGCTATAAATCCATGTCAGTTTCAGATAATGTTATCTTTGAGCACTTTGTATTTCCAAAGAAGAGTCACTTGAATTAAATAATTTAAATAAATTCCAGCCCAAATGAAATACTATCAGGTTACAATTCACATATTAAAAAAATCAAGCTATTACCTAATGGAAGATTTAATTCTTGAAGGTTCCAAATGTTTACAAGATAAAATCTTTGTTATAATTAGAAGGTCTGAAATTATAATAAAGAACATGGAAAACACAATGTCCTTGATTTAGACTTAGATAAAATATTTTTACTTCCATTAATAATAATCCTAATATTAAGCCTGTACTCAGAGAGAAGTTTAGCTATGTATTAGTTATTTACAGAATTTAAAAAAATCAATGATTCTGGTCTGGTAGAAAATGAACTTGATTTTGGACAAGGTCAGGTCCAAAGTAAAGTTATCCATAGCATATAATGAAATAGACCCCAAAAATAGAAGAAAACCTAACAAACAATCAATGCAAATTGAATATACATAGCAAATGACCAGATGAAAAATCAAACACATTTTGACATTAAAGATCTGACTCATAAAGATGTGGGATACTTTGTTGAAAGTGAATCTTTCAGGTAGTAAAATTATTAGTATGTTTGACTGGCATTTTGTATATCCTCCCCCTTTACCTCAAAACACACATACTCATACACACAATCATCAAATTTTTGATAATTCTTGTTATAACACAATCAGCGGTTATAGCGGGATTCCTTTGTGCTAATTCAGATTGGCCAATTCTGCTTGCAGTAATGTATTTTTGTATTGAGAAAGTTGCTTTTCTTCTGTCATTTTGCAGGAAGAAGAATTTGAGGGGTTTGATGTTAGAGATGTCAAGAAAGCAGAAAAGAAACTTAAAGCTGCATTGGAAGATGGTGAAACAAAAGAAGAAATTGAAATGGAGATGGTGGACACTCCTATATACTCGGGAACCCGTTTCTCACATGCTAGATCGTCACTAGATGAACTGCCAGCCTCAGAAAGAACTAGAGGGAGGATTAAAGCTGTAGTAAGGAAATCTTATAAAGAGTTGATCAAACAAGGATTGACAACACCAAGTAAGTCACATTTCATTAAAAAAGTGAAAGATCTGAGGTCACCTGTCGAGGAGGCAAAGAAAGTGTTGTTGCAGAGAAATTCCCAAGATGGGAGAAGACTTAGTGATGCAAAATCTCCTAAAGTGCAAAAGGGTCTTGACACATCTTTAGGAAAAATAAAAATAAAACTTAGCCCTGGAGGTGAAAAGGGTAGGATTGTAAAAGGAGTTTTAAATAGACCTCCCCACTATAAGGAAGGACTTGTGAAGCGTAAAGTTTCAACGCAGAAATTATCTTCAGTGTCCATAAAAAGAACTGAAAGAAATGTTGCCAGACAACTTCTTCAGCATGCAAAGCAAGGAAAGAAACCTACTTTTACACCAACCACTCATCGAAAACAGTTTGTATTGCCAACCCAAAGTTCTCGATCTTCTAGAGTTATTAAACCTAATAAAAGGTTTTTGGAAGATGACTTATTTCATATCATTATCACAAAGCGTCCAAAGACTGCTGATCAGAACGAAGTTCAAGTTGCAACACCTTCTAATGGAGGTGACAAGAAGGCTGTTGAAACAAGTTTTTCAGACAAGGGATTTTCAAAATCTATTTTTCATACCCCAACTAAATTTAGACCAGAATTTCCTAACCTTTCATCCCCTCCTTCAAACTTGGGTTCAGGTCTTTCTTCAAGACCAGGTTTGTTTGAAATGCCACTGGTATTGGAAGGGAAACGTGAACGAAAACCCAGTTTAAAAATGCGTATGAAATTAACAGAAAATTCAGAGGATAGCACTTTAAAGAAAGTTATGGAGGAGAGCTGTAAAACCTATTCCTGGGAGATGGGGAAAAGTGATTCTCCCACAGCAGCTTCCACTTCTGCCTCCAAACAGCCCCCAGTTTCCATTCGCTCATCAACTCTCTTTGCTCCACCAAAGTTTGGAGTCAGTGCATTTAGTTCAATCAATCTGTCTCAGTTTAGGAAATCAGGTATGGGCAATGAGGGACAAACAGAAATGTCAAGGTGGCGTGGTTGCTCCATCTTACGCAAAGCCAAGTTTCAGCTCAACATGACAGCCCTCAATCGGTCCAAGGCAGCCCTTGCTCGGTCTCTGAAAGCACAAATGAAGAAAGAGGCCAAGTTAGAGAGAAAGCTGAAGAGACAACGGAAACTGGGTCTTGCCCCAGCGGTGCCAGTTAGGATTACAACTGCTGTGTCAGGAAGTTACATGGATAAAGTGGAGAGACCACAGCTCACACAAGATGAAGGTAAAATGGCTCTTGTTTCATAAAACTCTTATCTTGATTTTTTGGTAAAGAAAACTTGCAAAAATTTGGTGTTAACAAGCTGAGTTTTAGAATGTGGTTAACTGTAAAATTGTTTGATTTTTTTAAAAATTAAATTCCAAAAGTATATGCTTGTGATCAGAAATCACAACATATAATTGACCCTTTGGCTACTTCACTATCTTCTCATTAGCACATGAACCACTTGAAAATGACAAAAACTTGCTGTGAATATTGGCGTATATAATTGAATAGAATTCCTGTTTAATTACTGAAATTTCAGACCTGCCAACACTTATGATTTTGCCATAAGTCTTATGAAAATGACCTTTAAAGTATGGACTTGTGGATTAAAAGCAACAACTATGGAAATATAATTGTGGTAAAATCAGGGCATTTGGGTTGTCCGTGTTTGATTTGGAGCTGGGTTTCATATTAGATTTAGTGGAGTTAGTCAGGTAACCAGAACTTTACAGTAATACCTCAGGTGCTTTAAACTGAACATACTTTTTTTACGCAAAGTATCTGCATGTTGAAACTATTGATTATTGAATTTTTAAAAAATGGCACCCAGCAGGTGATACATGTTGAAGATGAAAAGAAAAATGAGCCTCTTAAAAACTCTTAAAAAATAATAATCAGTACAGAAGAATAAAAAAGGAATAATCAGATTCTTGTGAATAAAAGCTGGATGGGCCACAATTACATTTATTGGACATAATGTGTCTATCTGAGTATGTCACATGGCTGGAGATACGATTGCCGTCATCATATGAAATTGAAAAATATTCTAAGAATTGCATCAAGTTGAGAGATAGTGTCAAGCTGTACAAGACTTGGAACTGAAGTTTGTGCAACTGTACTAGAGGTAAATAAGGTCTACATGTACTTTACACACTTTTAAGTTGAACATAATGTTTACTGTTGCTGCATCAGTTTCAAATCCCATACCTTTGAAAAACATGTTTTCCAACTTTACAATAGCAGTACATCATATTTTGTTACACCTTACTGAAAACTGGTCATACTTACAGCAAAAAATCTAATGCCTTACTGAAACAGCCATGTTAGGGTTGGCAGGTCTGGAATTTGTTTTTAGAAACAAGTAAAAAAAAGATATAACAGAAGTTGTTACAAAATTAATTTATACATATTATATGGGCTGAACTTTCCAAGTGTCAATGTTCATTTAGCTAGCTGATAGTTTAAATGGGCAGCAGACCACTGTTATCACAGACAAGCAACAGAGTCTGTTCTGTGATGTGGAATAATTGCTACTTTCTACAAAATTGTAATACAAATGCAAGAAAATTGTGCATCATATTTGCAAGACTTGTTTTTATTTCATCATTTAATCCCCCATTATATTTAGAAGAACACTTCACCTTATTTCAGAAGGAGGGGAAAGTTTTCCCCATGATTGTCAGTTGTAGAATGGATCATGAAGCATTGATATTTAGTTGCCAATTGCTTAATCACGTAATCATAGAAAATCACAAACTATATATGTATACAACTATATTCATTTGTACTATTTTTTGTGACATGTAAGATGTAGATACAAAAGATGGATCTCTTGGATGACTTTCATTGTTGTCATCCATGGCTCTCGCTGACCTAAACTTCTGGGTCAAATATGCATGAAATTCTCAAAGAACACCTCATTTCTCCCAGTAACTCATCTCAGTGCTGTGCCTCATTTTGCGTTAACAGGCATGAAGCCATTATGACTACAAACAATTAATCTTTATCATTGTTATTATATTTTAAAAAGAATTCCCTTCCTTCTCCACCCTCCCCATACTCCGATGTACTTGAAATAAACCATGTGATAATGAGTGTGTATATAGGCACCTGTGATTGACTGGCAATTAATGATGCCCTATTTTTGTTATAATGGTGTTTAAATGAAATTTGTGACAATGTGCATATAAATGATGATTGTAATCAATTCAGAAATTTGATTTGGACAGTATTTTTGAATAATTGATATACGATAATAATAATAATAACAGTAACAATAACTGCTATATAAGTACATGTGATTTCTGCAGGCCACTATGGCATCGTTAGACTTTATACAACAGTGCAGAAAAATATCTTGACTCTTAAAAATTCTTTAATTTTTGAGATATAGACTTGAGATAAAAATGACACCAATGTCAGAGGGATAAAAAATATGTGCAAGTTTCATTTGATTGGTGAGTTTTGACTATCAATACCTAAAGCTTGTGTGAATTCATTTTGATAAATGTTAAAATCTGAAGTTTCAAGTACATGTAAGTGGGCATGGTAAATGTACCAAGAATGAGTAATTTTTTCAATAGAGCCTATGTTATGTGTATATTCTACTTGTATTCCTTAGGGTCAACTCTGAAGGCATTTAGCACAGTTTACTAATTAACATATTTATTTTGAATGGGTTTTTGAACACATGCTGCTTAGTATATTTATTTATTCCAATATAATGTCATGTGTTGGTTGGTATTAGTTTCTTTGGTGGTAATGCAGATGATACTCCATTTGCAGATAAAACTCAATCCATTATCATTATTCATTATTTGATCATTATTAGGATTGAAACTAATTGTCAACAAATTTATTGTTGTGGTTTGTGATTTGTACAATAGTGTTGTTTTACTGATAAAAACAAATAATAAATTTACATGTATGTTTAAAATTATCATTCTGTTTACTGAAAAATATGTTCGGTTAAGTGTGATATTATAAATGGTTCAGAATTCAATCCTGATATTAGTACAATAATGAGTATACTATTTCATTTTCCTTTCTCTCCTTTTGAAAGTGAGGGACTTGTGTTTATGCCAGGGACTTTAGAAATTGGCTGGGGGATCCCAAGTTTATGCCAGGGACTCCTGAGTTCCATGAGTGAAGAGTCCAGGACTCCTCATCCTGAAATTCATTTGAGAGCCCTGCCATTATCCATGTCACATTTTCGTGTACAGCTAGATCAGAATGTTGAAATTGATCATATAGTGTCCAACAAAGATGATTTTGTCATAGTTCTGTGCCACAAGGTTCACAACTTGCTGAGAATTAAGTTTGATCACTATTCTCCAACAAGTTCTTTTCTTCAGTAATTAAGACCTACATTAGTATGTTGGTACCAGACATTGTTTTTTCAGTAATTTAAGCTTACATTACATTGGTCTGTTGGGGCCCCGAGTGGCCGAGTGGTCTAAAGCGCTCTCCGTTACGAATCATTGCCATCTCACCTCTGTCTGCGTGGGTTTGAGTCTAGGATTCGGCGAATGTGGATATGTGAGAAAGTTTGCCAGTAGCTTCTTGTGGGTTGGTGGTTCTTTCCGGGGATTTCCCGGTTTCTTCCTCCACCATTAATACTGGCCGCCATGTATAGCCTATCGTGTGCTGAAAAATGGCGTTAAGCCCCACAACGACGATGACGACATTGGTCTGTTGGTACAATACCATTTTGCACTAATTCTGGCCCACATCGGTACATTGGCACCATACCTTTTTGAACTAATTAAGACATACATTGGTATGTTGGTTCCATAACTTTCTGCAGTAATTAAGGCCTATATATTGATATGTTGTGACTAGTATTTACAGTAATTAAGGCCTCTATTGATATGTTGTGACTAGTATTTACAGTAATTAAGGCCTATGTTGATATGTTATGACTAGTATTTACAGTAATTAAGGCCTGTATTGATATATTGTGACTATGGCATTTACAGTAAATAAGGCCTACATTGGTACCACTATAATTTTTCAAGAATATGCCAAATTTTGTCCAGACAAAATATGGGCATGAATGATTACTGTATTTGCAAACAACATAGACCCTGATCTGCCATCACATAATGCACCAGTAGATCAAGGTCTGTGTTGCTCTACTGATTAGTCCTAACTAAATGCAGAGACCTAGATCTGCCTGTGCATTATGTGGTGGCAGAGCTGGGTCTTTGCAGTTGTACTCAATGAGAGAGTATATACAAGTATTTGGTTTACCAGAAAAGCATTGCATTTATTAAATTTCCTATTCTGATTATGGCTCCTATTCATGTGTTGTCATCTTGAATTATTGTCAAGCATTTTTGCTTATAATTCCCCTCTTTCTTTGAAATTTGTATTCCCAAATTACCATATGTACTTGCTTATAAAATTAGTTCATCTGCAAACTATACAGACCCAGATCTGCTGTCACATAATGCACCGGCAGATCTGGGTCTGTGCAGTTTGTTAGGAAGTAATCAGTAGAACAAACCGCATAGACCCAGATCTGCAGGTGCATTATACTATGGCAAATCAGGATCTTTGTTGTTTGGAATTTGACTTGACGTGTAAGTGAGAATGAATATATATATATATATATATATATATATATATATATATATATATATATATATATATATGGTAATAATAGTTTGATATATTGTTTAATAATCCATTTCTGACTATCCTTGGTTAAGAAATGTTAACTATCAAATCATTTATCCAGGTTTGAAAGTAAGTTACACTTGTGGACGACATTTGTTTCAAATTAAAAATTGGCAGACAACAGTTCATATCTCCTGATACTTTAAATTGCCATTTGTTTAAATGAATCAGCATCTGACAGTTTTGATTGGCATTCACAGTTTTAGCAGTTGCTGATGTCAACATATTTGTTGTGAAAAATTAGTTTATAATTTAGTTATAAGCGCGATATAGAGAAGGATATTTTGGCACATCCAGGAAATTTAGTTTTGATGGGTCCACATGAAATTAGCTGTTTACACATGATATATCTCTCCTAATAGGGCTGTCATATTTACCAAAAATTTTAATCGTTTACAAGTCTTCCTTGTAGTGAAATCAAACTGTTGACATTGTCATATGCTAGGCCATAATCAAGAAAGTCAGTGATAATCGGTCTTGATGTGGAGTCAAATCTATCCCTATTTTGAAGAATAATTATATCTCTTGTTAAAGTATACAGTGATCTTGTTTTTAAAAGATTGATAACAGAAGGTACCTATATAAGTTAGCTTCATTTTACTGTAAAGTTTGACAGTCATCGTCAACAGAAATCCATCATATTGACTTAGGCTGAATATATATGAATGCATGAATTTTCACTTGGTACCCAATAAACTGTCAGTTAACAGGTTTTCCCTTTACCATCATTAATGCTTAAGAGACTCCCAGTTTTTTTTAATCTGAGCCCCAAGTTTGATACCAAACTTAGTTTTTTTCACTTAGTCTGACATCAAGGGGATTTTTTTATTCTCAATTTTGCAGGATTAAGCAGATTCTCATTTACACTTGGTAATAAAACAACATTCCTCTTTAATTCTGAACTAACTGCTGTTTTGGATTTAAAATTAATGATCTAATTTCTTTTCTGACATGGATTCAACATGGCACGAGTATATGTGTGTTAAACCATGTTACATCGGGTATGTACTCTCTAGCAGCTATTGGTTCTCTCAGAATAGGAGTAAAAAGCAATAGTATAAACACAAAAATCTATCTTAGATTCATTGATGTGTTATCACTTGTAGTTATGTCTGGCAAAGCAGACATTTACTTATGTGTATAAAAAATAATTTTAAATTTACTGGATATCAACATGATGGTAAGAATGAATGGGTTGGCTCTGTACACTTTGGAAACATGCACACACATCATGGCCATTTGTTCAGTGCTTGTTTGCTATTTTACTCTCAACAATGAAGAAAGTATGGGAGTTGTGAAAGCTATATTTTGCTGTTGATTGAATATCCTTTATGAACTAATTATAGAGGTTATGTGTTTAACGAAAGAGGATATGTTTGTTTTCAGATGATTTAACATTGTGTCTGTACTACCAAATGATCACCTAAGTTGAATCCGTTGCATTTTCTCTTTCTTTTGTACACTATTTCTGCATCTGTAATGTTTCAAAATTTATATCCCTTGTGAATAAAGGATGTCTGACATCAAAGCTCACACACTTTCATTTTTCATAAACTATAAACTATAATGATGGAAAAACCTCCCCTATTCATATGCATCAAATAATAATAATAATGATAATAATAATGTGGACTTTGCATAGTGCCTAATCTTTAGAAGCTGTAAGCGCTTTACAACATTTGACAACACTTAAAAAACATAATGATATGATTACAAAAATAAAAACAAACACTATAAAGTTAGAAAACAGAAAACATGCTGAAAATATTTAAGGTAAGGAAACATTATTAGGTCTTTAAGTCTGTTCTTGCAATTGAAATAGGTGAGTTTTAATAGTGCTCTTGAATGAGATCACTGTGTCTTTGTGTCTAAGTTCAGTGGGCAATTCGTTCCACGTTGCTGGGCCCTGGTATGCAAAAGAGCATTGTCCATATGATTTCATTTTCATAGTGGGAATAATGAGAATACGAGGGTCAGAAGAGGAGTGTAAGTATCTTGCTGGTGTGTACATATGGGTGAGGTCGGATAGGTATGTTGGACTGGAGCCCGTCAGTGAAACATAGCACAGAGAACAAATTCTGTGTTTAATTCTGGATCGAATGGATAGCCAGTGTAGGGCACAGAGCAGGGGGGAGGCGTGCTCTGATTGTGGTACTCTAAGGATGATCCAAGCAGCTGTGTTTGAACTTTTTGAAGTTTCTGGAGTAGATATTGAGATGAACTAGACAGAAATGAGTTAAAATAGTCTAGTCTTGAAAGTGCTAAGGAACACACAAGTGTTTTAGTGGCATCAACTGAAAGATACTTGTGAATGGAGCTGATGCATCTCAGCTCAAGATGTGCAGCCTTGCATATGTTCATGACATGTTGGTGCAATGAGAGAATACTGTCGAGAGTAACACCTAGGTTTCGTACTGACTGTGTGAATTGTTGGTGTTGCTGATATTTATTGTTTGAGGTAAAGGATGTGAAAGAGAAAGTCTTTGTGTTGTAATCAGAATGGCTTCAGTTTTATCATCATTCATATGCAGCTTGTTACATGTCATCCATGATTTCACATCGGAAATGCACCTCTCTACACCTTGGATGGTAGCTTCAACTTCAGTTGGGTGACTAGATTTGTATATTTGGGTGTCATCAGCGTACAATTGGTGAGACATTGGATGATGATCTATGACACTTGAGAGTGGCTGAGTGTATAGAATGAAGAGAACAGGTCCAAGAACAGACCCTTGTGGAACACCACAACATAGATCAACTGGGCTGGAGTGTTTTCCATTTGCGGACACAATTTGTGTCCTGTTGACCAAGTAGGACTTGAACCATAGTAAGGCTGTATCATGAATGCCAAATGCATGCTGGAGACGGTGAAGTAATATATCATGGTCTGTTGTGTCGAATGCTGCAGACAAGTCAATGAGGGTGAGGACTGTAATCTTTCCGCTATCCAAAGCAGAGAGAAGGTCATTAACTACTTTCAGAAGAGTAGTTTCAGTACTGTGGCATGGGCGGTTTGCAGACTGTACATTGCTAAAAAGACTGTTTGAATTCAGATGAGATACAAGTTGGGATAGAACAACTTTTTCTAAGATTTTTGACATGAATGGGAGATTAGAAACTGGGCGGTAGTTCTTTAAAAAATTGTTATGGTCGAGTGTTGGTTTCTTCTGCAGAGGCTTTACAGTGGCAGTTTTGAAAAATGATGGGAATTCCCCGGATGAGAGAGAGGTATTAATAACATCAGTTAGTGAAGGCAATATTGGATCTAAGCACTCAAGCAGCAGTGATGTCAGAATCGGTTCATGTTCACATGACTTTGGTGCACATTTCATCACGATTGTACATACTAAATCCATAGAGACAGGTTCAAATGCTGCTAACAGTTGCTGCTTAAATTCTGTATTGCAACTGTATGGTGACGACAAGTCAATTGAAATTTGTGTTGTCAAGCTTATCTCTAATGGTTTGTACTTTGTCATGGAAGAAATTTGTAAACAGGTCCTGAAGGTCGACTGGAGAGAAGGTAGTTGGAAGTGGTGTATATTTGTTCCTTGACATTAGCTTGTTAGTAAGCTGTTTGCAGCTGGAACTTTCCATGATCTTAGTACTGTAGTGGGCTGATTTCGCTACGTGGACTATGTTTTGTGACATATATATATAATAACATATATATCAAATTGGTATCAGTCCTTAATAGCTATTATCAAACCCAGGAATTTCAACAAATAATCATAAATGATATTGTTTTTCAATGGACTTGTTTGAATATTGATGACAGATATGGAGTCATCAATAGAGATGATTAGTGTATGGAATTATCAACAAATGTGATCAGTGTATTTTTCATCATCAGGTTTGCTGGGGCATTAGATTTTCAGACATATTGGCATTGACTTCTAGCTTAAAAACCTGATACATTTATTCCATCAGCGTATATAATAATGTTTATCTTGTGGAATCAAGGATATTTCTAAACCAGCTTTCGAGAAATGGTTAAGGAATGACCTTGTATGGTCCACTCCCCCAGCCCGCTGATGGATCCATGAAGAACTTCCCTCACCTACAGACCCATTGTTCATGAATCTTTGGGCCCCCCACACTGAGTTTACCAGTATCATTTCTCGAACCAACATCACCATTAACTGCAATATCTGTATCACAACCCCAGAGTTCAACAACAGCGAAAATTACAGTAATTGAGCCATGTACTTACTACATGAGACACATTTGAGCATGAATATGCATGTGTACACAGAAACTGACTTTGTCACACATTAAATTTTTTTGTAAGAATGACTGTACAATATTGTTATTAAAACAACCATGTTCATTCATGCATCTATGCTTCACAAGAGTATTCACACTGGAATATAAAAACTCGAACATTTCTCATCAAGGAATGTATAAAACATATAATTGAATTTGACTTGTCTGTTTAGCTATGAAGTGTAGAAGTTCGACCAGAATTCTATGTGATGGCATGAGATTATGTGATATAGGTTTGACTTTGTTGGCATTTAAATTCCAAAATGTTCAATATATAAAACATTTCTATCACATAGAATGCATAGCAAGAAAGTAAAGTTTTCATTTTCACACACCTCCTTTACTGAAGATTGCTTCCATAAAATAGACAGCTTCCTGATAAGATTAATTTGTATTGTGTTGATATTTAGAAAAATTGCACAATAAGGTGCTTTCATCATGGCAAAATCCATTGCCAGAGACTTGAGGTAACTGGTCCTCCACTGCCAGTTGTTTGTGTATGCACCAGTGAGTGAACAGAAAATGATATCTGGAAATTGTTATGATTAAAACTATGTCTCCCCAGGTAATGATATACGAGGAAACAAAACACATCTTCAGTTTTCTTCATACATGATACAATTGTAATTTCTTATACACAGTTCCATGACAATAGGTTACATGATGTATTTGTTTAAATGGAAAATTGACTTTGTAAATGTTTATGTGACAAACATAAATATTGATATTGTTTGTAAAAATGACAGCCCTACTCCTTCATTGTAACAAAGAGTTGCAATAAAAGCCTGTGGCCAGTGATTTTTTGCTGTATATTTTTATTTACTATCTGCAATTCCATAATTTAAAAAACATTAATTTTTGAATGTTAAATAAAAATTAGCATATTCTTCCATTAGTGTAGGTTTGCCTAAGATTTTATTTAATTTTGCATTTAAATACACTTGCTGAAGTTAGTGGACTTAGCTTATGATTTGGAAACTGTTAAGATTCCCATGTTTAACTTTATAAGATATTAGGACATAAATGTATCTGTGCATCCAATGCAGGCTCTAGGTGAGTGGTTCTAACCCCAGATCACGACTCAAATCGGGGTCATCATGACGTTCTGAAGTGTTGTCAGATTTTTTTAAGGTGGCAAAACGTAACAAAAATGTGGAAATGGGGTAGTGAGGCTCCAAAAAAATATATTTTGGAGTTGTAACCAAAAAAGGTTGAGAACAACTGCTCTAGGTCATGTCCTAGAATCGGGAACTATCCCTGGGATGATAACTTGAAAACTATCAAGATTCCTATCTTGTCACCATATGTATATATATACGCTGTCCGGGCACAGAGAGACTAATACACATTAATAGTGTTGCAATATTGGCTTCTGAGTCTGGCCATGATCCTCTTGGCATAGCTTGGAATACAGGGACATGAAGTGACATGCCATTGACTTGAGTGTTTATGTATGTATTTACATTTTATCGTTTATGTGAAAAACAATTGTAGGTGACAAAATTTTATCCTTTATGGTACGGTATCCTTTATATGGAATTTGAAAATGACTAAGTAGAGAAAGTCTTTCATTAATGATGTAATATGTAAGCATATATCTTATATAAAGAAATATCTGCTAAGGGAGGTTTTCCTTTATTTAATTTATTCAGATGAAAAAGCAGCATCAGAGAAGATGGACCAAAGTCCAGAAATTGAGAGTTGTGAAGAGCCCATTGTCAGCCAGACAGATGTTGAGACTAAGAAGTTTGTAGCTCGGAGGAATAAATGTGCTGTATGTGGGGACAGCAGCCTCATGCGTGGAAAGTATTATTATGGAGTCCCCAGCTGTGACTCGTGTAGGAAGTTCTACAGGGGACAGGTGACAAAGCTGAAAAAAAGAAAATTGTTTTGCAAGTTTGAAGGTAACATTGTGCTACCATTTAGTATTCTACTAATTTTGTTCAGCAGATAATTAGGCTTGATCAACATGATCATTGAGATTTGTAGGAAATTATGAGACAAAGCAACTTGTAAAATTTTTTAAATGAAAGTCTAGAATACCCTTTCTCCATATGCTTGAAGTGTCAATTATTTAGACGACCTGGAGTCCCGGAACACAAAGTACAAGTCCTGGAAGCAGGGATTCTCACCACATTGAACTCCAGTGTCCCAATTTTACATTTGGGTTTGTTTGTAAATATTATGAACCACATAATATTTTGTTTCAAGAAGATCTCCCAATTGGATTTCATACGAGTTTACTTTCTAAGGCAGTCACAAGTTTGACATGAATATTTATAAAATAAAAACAAGCAAATTAGGCCTTATGCTGTTTTGATATTAATAAACAGCTGTTTCACACTGTGCATGTGCAAATTGGATAGCCTGACGTTCAATGTCTCAGGCAGTGCCTTATAGCTCGAATTTAGTCCCTATAAAGTGCATTTTTTCTTCAAAGGTTGGACATGGACTGTTCTGAAAGTAATAAATTCACAGATTACTTGTACTGAAAGTTTGTTTGCTTATCCTTTGGCCCAAGAAGGATGAAGGAAATTTTTACAAAAGAGTTTTGTTGAGTACATTGTTTTACAGCAGCTAACACTGGCTGCTAAGTACTTTCATTGTTACTTACAGTAGCAGTAACAGCAATAGGTTACACAGTGCTCCTAACTGCTGACATTTTCTAGTGTGATGAGGAGTATGGGTTAGATCATTCAGAGATGTCATGTTTTCTTGTGTTATCTTAGTCACCATGTTGGACAACTGTCTTGCAGCAAACTTTGTTTGATAAATGTTTTATACATCCAAACTTGGGAGCATGCCGTATTTCATAGCAGATTGCAATCTCTTGATTAACTGTGTGTGAAGAAATGTCAAATTGGAAGATAAAATGAGGAAAAATACATTTTAAGCATAAGTTGTACAGTGAAAATTGGTAGAATATTAATGCTCAAAGACAAATACTTGATTAGTATTTTGTTGGCCAATGTGAAATAATTAATTTTTACTGTTTGAAGATAAAGACATTGTTTATAACACAAAGATTCTGGCCAGTCCATTTTAGATGTTGCTTTATTTTAGGTGATTCAGCTTAACCTATAGGAATTAGTGCCTTTTGGAACAAGTGAGATTTTTTAACATGAAAAGAATTTAATTAATCATAGTAAACAATTTTTTTGTTTGTATAGGCAAATGCAAGATTACCAAGGAAACAAAGAAGGATTGCAGTACCTGTCGTTTGCGTAAGTGTCGGCGTGTGTTTCCAAAAGTTGAAGAGCTTCAGCCCAATAGAGCTAACACTGCAAGTGTCATTGTAAGAACATCTGATAAATCCCAGTCCACCACACAGATGTCATTTTCTGCAGGACCGGTGATAAAAATCATCACCCAAACTGAAACTTTGCCTTTTTTTGAAATTAGTAAGAAGGCTGACTTAGAAGCAAGCACAGAAACCATTAGAAGGGAGTTAACTCCACTTCACGATGATTTAAAGAAAGGGGAGACAATATTTCGTCCTCCAGATCCATCAGTGTTATCATCACAGGGTGACTGTGAGAAATTGAAGGAGCTTGAAGACAGAACTGCAAAAAAATCTACAAGTACACGAGAGGCCCTTAAGGAAATTTTCAAAGCCAAGCAAGAAAAATCAAACAAGGTTGAGAAAAAGGAAGAATATCAGAATAAAGGTACTGTTTTTGTAGTAAATCATGTTATTGATGGTTTAAATAAGTCTCAGATGTGTTTATTGAATTTTTTGCATTTTTGCAAATGCTATGATTTGCATTGGTTGTTAGCTAGGTTGTTATGGGTGCCATTTACAGGGATTGTTTTGCATGTATAGTGCTGAGGTGTTTTGTATGCACATTAATCTGTTTATTGTTATGACACTATGGTCTTAAACTAAGTAACAGAAAAGAGCGAAAACCAAGTTTTGTAAAATTCAGCAGATAATTTATTTCCCTAGAATACAAAGTGAAAATTTAAAAGAACATACAGTATTGGGAAATTAAATCCCAAATAGTCCTAAAAGTTCTGTAAAAAGTCCAAATGTGTAAAGTTCCAACTGAATTCCAGTGGTATTCCAAATAAGTTCAATATTGAATGTGTTGTTGTGCCTGTAGTATTGAATATGCTGATGTGTTAGTGGTCTGTATTATGGTGATGTGCTAAGAGTATTTTGATGTATCACAATAATATAATCCAGAAATGTTCTTGTCTGCATTCACTATAATAACAAAT
Source organism: Megalonaias nervosa (assembly GCA_016617855.1). Lineage (NCBI taxonomy): Eukaryota > Metazoa > Mollusca > Bivalvia > Unionida > Unionidae > Megalonaias > Megalonaias nervosa. The sequence goes on from JAECUM010002553.1 coordinate 19,974, forward strand.
TATTGTTTCTCTCCAAGAATATTATTGATGTACATTTTGTATTTCCAGTGAATAATAATTTGAATAAATAATTCCACCCAAATGAAAAACTGAACACAACAATAAAACTGTTTAAATTATGTTAAGGCAAGAATGAATAATTTCTCAAGTAAACAAAATTATATAAAAAAACTAAGTCACAAATATATAGAACCAGGATTAGGGTCAGAAGTTAATTTCTAAAACATTCTAAGTTGTCAAGAGTATAAGGTCTATTACTAAAGTTTTAATAAAGAACATGGTAAACATCAGGTACACCAGGTTTTTCCATGGTGAATTCCAATGCCTAAAACTCAGATTAAGATAAACATGTTTAACTCCATTGATAATGATCCTAATATTTAATCTGTACTCTCAGAGAAATATTAGCTGTACAATATATTGATTAATCAATGTCCTTAGTCAGGTACTCAGTGAACTTGATTTTGGACAAGGTCAAGTACAAAGTACAAATGCATGTAGCATATAATCATTAAGAAAAACCAACAAATAATACAAATTAGATATATAGAACACTATCTGCATCTAAAACTAGTTTAACCTATTCTCAGATTTTAACACCATTCTTTATTTTATGTTTGGGTATCCTTAGAAGTTCAGTGGTCAAACAATTTACTGGCAAGTTTTGCTCTGCTATTTTTGTTGTAGTTTCTCTTCTCATTGTACTTCCAGCCTCCCTCCTACTTTCTTGAAGAGTCCTTGTCTCCTCCACCTGAAATGAATGACACCCATTTGCCACTGACGAAAGTTTTTGAAGACAGTCATAAAACTTTTATGGGCAATCTCCGTCTATCCATCTGACATAGTTCTTGTGCTAATAATTTTACATCAGGGTATCCAGTTTAATTTTTTTTTTCCCCAGAGGACCATTGTGACTCCCTGAATTGTTTTAAAGGGTCAGAAATGAAAAGTTGAGGGTCAAAGAGGAATTAGGGGTTCATGCTGGAGTTAATTTTTAGGGCAAAGTGACTCTCTCTCTCTCTCGGACACAAATAGGTTGAAGTGGTGGGAAAATAGGGAGAAGTGAGTGTAGAGAGGTCAAAATTTAGAATGTTTGAAATAGTTGCTTAAAACTTCTGTTTTATGAAACCTTTGAGCCAGATAATGTAACAAATAAACTTGAACTTTAGTTTGATTCAGCAAAATTGCTTCTAATTTATTATTAGACAGTAACCTCTAAAATAGGTTACTATCAAAAATGGGTAATTAATATTTCTTCTAACTTTTTACCAGACGAGATATGTAATAACTCTGTTTACCTTTGCTACCAGAAGACTTCTTAAACTGTCTTGTTTGTCCTAAATTAAAATGGTGCTCCTCTGATGTCCAGTATGGGCGCTGTGGTCTTGTTATGGCTACTCTTCATAAACGGAAAGTCATTTTGACATGGGATTTTCATCAGAACATTTCTTATGGCATCTAGTTGGACACAATAATGCAAGCTGACTCTGTCTGGTCACTTTAGTGGCCATCTTGAAATATTGTTTTCTGTAATCCTCCCAAATGGAGAGCCATATCAACATAATATTTTCACATGTAGACTTCTTATCCTATCTAGTTGGAACCTAATCTGACATCCAGTATGACCACCAAAGCAGCTAATTTGGAAACCGTTGAAAACTCAGCTGCTAAAAGGAAGAAATTATCTTATTTTGAATTCATGGAAGTTCCTTTCAGCAAGTAGAGTGTCATTCCCTTGACTGGGTTACAAATGCATGGAGTTTTGCTTGCTTCTTGAAGCTTCATGTGTGACATTTTTTTGTGAATCTTGTAAAATGAAACATCATTGCAGACATGAACAATCATTAAATTGACATACAAGTTGGTCAGAAGCATGAAAATACTATGTTTAAATATGGCTATTTAAACAGAACAAAAGATGTTGATTATACTCAGAACAAAAAAGCATTATGTTGTCAAAGAAGTGTGTGTGTGTGTGTGTGTGTGTGTGTCTGTCGGGGTGGGGTGAAAATGTTCACAGAAGGAAAGGAAAATTCTTACTGCACATGCAATACAATTTCATGCTAATCAGATTTTTTCTTCAGAAATCAAATTTATTATATCATTAATAAAACCATGAAAATTCATTGCAATAATGGTCAGCAGTGACTTTTAATGATGAAAATGCAGGGATGAGCTTTTAGAGGAGAATGCTAGAAATTTTCATTGGCAGAATTGATTGTTTTTTGTTGTTAATGAAAAATGTGATCCATACATTGGATCAGTCTCTTTTGCTGTAAAATTTTGAACAAGGTTTTCATGACATGTTAGGAATGAACATAATATCTTCTTTCACAACTGATATTTCAAATGTTGTTTAGCCGGTTAGTGGATACTTTTGTCAGAAATAATCACTGCTGAACTTGTTCTTCAGCCTATTGAAAATTAGGGTTTAAAAAACCATTTCTATGCCTGAGAGTATGCTCTACTAGTTACACTAAATTAGGTCATCATTAGTTGACTGTTGTACGTCAGCCAATGAAAATTAGTCTTGCAAAAGACCATGTCTATGCCTGAGAGTATGCTGTACTAGTTACACTAGATTATGTCATCATTTGTTGACAGATGTCGCATCTTGAGCATGATATAAGTCATTTGTCTGATGACAGTGATTAAAGATATTGATTTTATTTATGGATCAGAATGATGTAACATTGGACCAGATTGATGCAGTGAATTTTTTAAGAGGGGCAGTTGATTTGAAAGGTTATATATATATATCATAAATATTGCATGAATGGAAACTGCAGCATGTCTTGGTCAGAAGTACAAATAGCCTTTATTCAGCTGCATTTGCTTTTATGCCAACTAGTTCTTTAATATGAGTGCACCCAGAGAAAAATAAAGCAAGTGTTAACAGCCCACCTAAAGGACAGAACAATACAACATCATTATTAAGGAGCAACTGGAGGAACATCTTTTAGTTTGTTGGTTATCAGTTTGTCTTGTGTCAAGTATGCTGCATTTGGGCCTTTAGTATTTGACTATCCTTCATAATTCCATCATAATATTTTACCTTTCAGAAGCTCATGATTTACAAATGAAACACCAGTCTAGTGCACTTCTAACAAGTTCCCCTGAATCACTAGGGGATTCACCCACCAGTGAGGTAAGGGGCCCCAGGATCAAACATGTCTGCCGCAATGCCTCCATGGTTCTTGGGAAGCCAATTGCAAAATTTCCCTCCCCTAAATCTGAGATTAGGCTTAGTGCCCTCCCTGTGCAAGAAAAGGCAAAGATCCTGAAAAAAGATGAACTGGAAAAAGCAGGTACATGGATAAAAAAATGTTCATGGCATATATCTTGAATATAAATAGAGTTGGCTCCAAAACAACATAGCCCCTCACCTGCTGCCACTTAATAAGCCAGCAGATTTGGGTATATGTTGTTGGTTCAGCTAATTAATCCTAAGAGAACAGAATAGACCCTAATCTTCCATTGCATAATGTGCTGCTAGATCAGGTTCTATGTTGTTTGATCTACTGGTTGAACCTAGTGAACTGCCAGTGCATTATGGAATGGAAGATCGAGGTCTATGCATTTTGCATTTGGATCCAGCTTATGATTTCCTGTCTCTTTAGCTTTTTTAAAATATGAGGTGTTTGGGTCCAGCAAATTTCAGAATCATAAGGTAACCCAGCATGTTACCAAACATAAAGAATTTTGTATTCCATTATATTCTTTCTAATTTATTTTCATTATCCCAGAAAAGACTCAGCATTTTGAATTTAACATAATCCAACATGATTCAAGATGTCCTTTTTTTGTTATGGGTAATACTAATTATATTTTGGGTGAAATGTTTTTAGTTTTTAGAAAACTTAAAATAAGTAAGAATATCAATTATATATGGCCCAATGGGTTATTTGAATTCAGCAAATTAGGATATCGATCAAATTGACCCAGTGGGCTAGCCTAGCTGAATTAAATAAGGATATCCTTCAAATTGTTCCAATGGGCTTGCTGAATCCAACATGTAGTAACCCAGACCTGGCATTCTAATTGACCCAGAAGATAGGGCACAAGATTTATTGAACCTTAATTAGAAACTGAAAATTCTCCGGATTAATTATGGGGTCAAAATATGATTTATGAATGATCACATGATTAAAACATGCTAAAAATATTACTGTATATAGCTTAAGACTACTATGGTATAAAGTTTAAGAATATTAGACTGGACTGGTCTTCTTGGATTTTTTGTTCACACTTTTGACCTATGGACCTTTCTATCCCCAGAATTCTCTGATGATGAACAACCATTACAGGGCATGAAGCAAAAGGGAGAAGATTCATCAGTCACATTCATCAAATCACCACCACCCCCCAAAAAAGTCCAGAAACCACAGCAGCAAAAATTCAGGATGGGAAAGCGTAAAGTTCGATGCAAAGTATGCAAGGGCTGTCTTGCATTGGATTGTGGAACATGCCGTCACTGTCAGTAAGAAAGTCAGCTGTTATTGTCCCAGCCATGTTCTCTGGAGGGGGTATATAGTCTTACACATGTCTTTTAGGCATGTCCATCCATCCATTCATCAGTCATGAATTTCATTTCCACTGGAAATGTTTTGAAGGATTTCATGCACTGTTATAAAATTTAGAATGAGGCTAGATGTTATGAATAATTAGGTCAGATTTGCTTTTCATTGTCATCTTGCATTTGACTGAGATGTGTGACTATGTGACTTAGAACTTTCCTCTTGCATACTGAATCAAGCTTTTTGGTTCATCTTATGGTAAGGTCAGGTGATGGTTATGGTATAATCCAGCATCCCATGTGCATAATTCATTGTTCATCAACATTACTAGTTCTGACTTTTCAAAAACCACATGGTCAGTTTGGATGAAAACTTGGTAGGAATGTTTCTCATGGCATAATCTGCTAAAATTGTGTTTAGGGTGGTTTTCCTGGCAGTGATAATGGCTTCGATGGCAACCAAATTGGAAATCTTATTTTCTGCTTCTGATGATGAATAAGCTGAGCTAGTTTTGACAAAACTTGCTTGAAATGTTTGTTGTGAGTTGTACTCTCAAAATTTTGTCTGGGTGACTCACTAGCAATTGTATCGCTTTTATAGCAACAAGGTGGAAAACCTGTTTTTAACTTCTTTTCTTGAGCAGCTGAACCACTTTTGATAAATCTAAGTACGAGTGTTTGTACATGATGTATCAAAATTATTTCCATGTTGGCTTCCCTAGCAGCAGTGCATCTTCCCTAACAACTGGGTGGAAAATCCATTTTGACTTTTTCTCTGAAATGGTTGAGCCAGTTTTGATCCTACATGGTACAAAGCGTTCTATGACATGTTTTATCAGATTGGGTCTAATATGGCTCCCCTGGCAGTGTTATAACTCAGTAACCAGGTGGAAAACACTTTTCTTATTTCTTCTCTGGAATGAGTAAGCCAGTTTTAAATTTGAAAGTTTCTACAAGTGACTTTTTAGAACATGCTATGTTAAAAATTGTGTCCAGAGATACTCCTGTGTATTGATCTGGCTTACTAAGCAAACACATAGAAATCCTATTTTTAGCTTCTTCAGATTGATCTAGCCAATATTTAGCTCTATTGGTCATAGTTGAAAAGAACTTTTCGAACAGCATGTTGTAAGTTAACACAATTTTGTTATCTTTCTAGTCCTAACTGAAAATGTTACTAAATTTGTCTTTTAGAGCAGTTTATGCCAGCTCTGAATTGATGAAACCTTGAATGAGTTCATTATCTAGGATTCTGTGACATCATTAGTGCCATGCCTAATGAATTTGGCAGAACCCTATAATAATGTCAGTCCGTGAACAATTTAGTTTCCACTTACTGGGAATGGTTGGATTTGGTTTTCACTTACTGGAAATGGTTGGATTTGGTTCCATTTACTAGGAATGGTAGGATTTTAACTAGTTTTGTTATTCAGCTTGATATTGTCAAGACCTGAGTACTTCAAGTTCCAGTTTTCTGTTATCATTTAGAGGAGTTATGGCCCCTTAATGCCCAAGGATTGTTGGACTGAAACCAGCTTTGTTTGGATGAGACTTCATATGTGTTTAATTTCCTGCATTTCCTCTCATCATTTACAAGAGTTATATCCCTGTTTGCCTTTCCTTTTGAGTTGGTTTTTACGGCATAACTTTACAAAGGTTTGTTAGATTTCAGCCAGATTTAGTATATGGCTTTATATTAATAGCTTTGAGTCCAATTTCCAGCATTCCACAACATCATTTACAGGAGTTATGCCCCCAGATTGTTTGTTTTTCAGGCATTGGTTTCTGTAGCATAACTTTACCAAGGTTTGTTGGATTTCAACCAAATTTAGTGTTGTTGTTTATGTAGATGAGCATTGAATGAATTTGATTTCCAGCATTCAGTGAAAAAGTCCAAAATTCAATTTTGGACACCCTAACTAGGCATTGCTTCAGCAATCCCAGTAAGGGCTTTGGCAACCCACACACCTCATACCCACTTTTAAAGCTTTTGTGGTTTCTATATTTGCATCGTTGCCCACGACATCATTTATAAGTGGGATGTTTCTTTTTCTTTACGTCATTAATTTTGACAGCTGTGATATTTTTCTCACATTTGTAATCTGCCCCCTCCCCCCCCCCAAATTGACAAGCAGTTAAACGAGTTTGATTTCCAGTGTTCCATCTGTAGGATATTTGCCCCCTTTTTTCCTTTTTTCATGACTTTGGTTTATGCAGCATTATGCAGCATTTCTTTACCAAAGACTGTTGGATTTAAGTCGAATTCAACTTGGAACTTTATACTTATGAAATTTTGAAGGAGTTTAATTTCCACCAATCAGCATTTTAATTTGCAAGAGATTGCCTGTCCTCTGGTTTCCACAGGGCAGCTTTGCTATGGAATGTTGAATTTCAGCAAAATTTTTACTGTACCATTACATTGATGACATAATGAATTACCTAACTTTGATTTCCCCAAATTTTTTCCTGTTAGGCGAACCAGGGTCACTTATCTCATTATGTTAAAGTGAAAAGCACTAGATGAAACATAAAAACATATACAATGACAAGATTACAGAAACAAGCACCATGAAATTACGAAACAAAAACATGCTGACAATAATTAAGGAAGTAAATATTATTAAATTGTTAAGTCTGTTCTTGTAGTTAAAATAGGTGCATTTTTTTAAGCATGCTGTTAATTGTAGATTCCAGCATTCCATGCTATTGTATAACTAGTAATGTGTTAAAGCCAACCAACAGTAAGCAAGCGCTTTTTAAGGATCTGAAAAGCAATATGTAGCGAACAGTGTTCTTTGCAATGCACACATTACCAATACTGTATATACTTACAAGACAAGACTAACTGCAAACTGCACAGATCCAGATTTGCTATCGCATAATGCACCAGAAGATCTGGGTCTGTGCAGTTTGTTAGGAGTAATCAGCACAACAAACAACATAGACCCTAATCTGCAGGTACATAATGCTATGGCAGATCCGGATCTTTGTTGTTGGTATTTTGATTTGACACAGGCTTCTCTGTTTAAGGTCTATTGAGTAAATTGTTGTGCATCTGTTTCTAATAATTATTACTGTCTCTAACTGACAGATTTTAATGAGGTGTGTTTCTTTGTCATTTTATGTATATTTCACATCTCTCAATTTGATTTGAAGTTATGTGTTATCCCCTCTTTGGCTCAGATTTAATTTCTGAAGTCACATTGAGCTCAGATTAATAACACTTTAAAAAATTAAATGAAAAATTTTTGTCACATGTACATGATCTGGTCACATTTCAGCATTTCACAATCAAGTCTTGATACAGTTAAAAAAGTTTCCACAGTGAAATTTTTTTTTTTTCTATGGACCCTTAGTGATCATAAAATAGTGTTTTAAAGGAACAACTAACATTAAAGCCAATAATTCATATTGAAGATAAAATGTTGATCATTGTGTCAGTATTAGTGTTAAATTTAGCTTGGACAATATTATTAATTCTATCTTTAAAAATATACAAGACACCTGCTTTAAGTAGGTAATAACTTTTCAAAAGCTTATAATTTCTTTTTATTCTTTATCTTGGCAGAGACAAGCCAAAGTTTGGAGGTCCAGGCCTGTTGAAACAGGCATGTGTGTAAGTATTATATTTGTTATTTTTGACTTTATACCTTGCTTATGAACATTTCAGTCTATTCTAGTTTGTTATTCAGCCAGCCAGGTATCTGCTTTTGTTTCTAGATAGTAACTTAAGTTGTAATGGAAAGATTTCATTGCCTAGAGAATGACCCAATTAAATCAGAAGTCAGTAGCTCCAGGGTGAAAGTATCTGTTGCTAAAAATAGATCTTGCCAGTGCATTTAATTTTTGTGTGATGACTTCAGTTCTGTTTAACAGAATTCAGTTCAGTTTATTTCACTTGATTCCTTATCCTCAGGTGGAACTTTATATCTCTGGGGTTGATGTTGCTAAAAAATAAAATTTTCATGTACATTTTATTTATGGGTGACAAATTAAGTTCTAGATAAATGAATTCAACAAAATTTGGTACACATGTTCCACTTAGCCCCAAAGGTTTGGGTTTCAGGAGCTTCATTGCCAGGGTCAGTATGACTGGCATTAAAAATTGATTTTGTTCTTGCAGTTCATTCTGGACCTGAAAATTAAGTTTTCTTAAACCAATATCGGTACAGCATGGTACATGTAATAATTCTTGTACCCCAGAAAGAGTCATATTGCTTTGGGAGTTGATGTCTTCAAGTTACTTAGTATAGATTTTGCTTTCACATTTCATTTCTTGACAATAACTGAACTTGTCAGGAATTATTTCATAGAAGCTTGATACATATGTTTCCCTTAGAGAAAAACCTAAATAGCTCAATTCTTGGGAAGTTTTACACCTGGAATAAATCATAGATTGAACTGGAGTACTGTTGAAATCATATCTGTACATGTCTTTTCATGATATACTATGCAAAATACATTTAGCAGTTAATGTTATGTTGTGGGGGTGTTGCCATATGTTTTGTGGTATTTCTTATTCATTGTGTTATACAGTGAGTTTTCTAAATAGGCTTGGACAAATAAGTCTTAACATCTTTTAGTAAAGTACATATAAATGTTCACAAGTCGTAAAGTGTTATCCAACATGAAGGAAAGTTTCAGTATGTGGGTATGATCTGAATACAGAAAATAGTAAATATGCTTATCATTGTTAATATTTAGAAAGTAGAAGGACTAAACAATAAGGTTGATGGGCAAAGAGAGGTAATGACCAGGTGAGGAAGCATTTATAGTAAATTTGAGATGTTCCATTGTAGGGAGAGAAGATGTGAAAATCCTAGATATGCCAGGGCAGCTACAAGTGCTTTCATCAGCGTGAAGTCAGGACAGGGTCAAGATGGAGCATGTGATGTAGAAGCAGCAGTGGACTTGGAACAAGAAACCACCACTAATAGAACTCGAGGCGGTGTGACATCTTTTCATCACAAAACTAGTTCGTCTCAAACTGGTAGGGGTCAGGAGGGGATCATGAAGCAGCCAGATTTTCCAGTGCCCGAACTTTCTTTTCAGAATGTAAGATCGGGGAGAATGTTCAGGGCTGGCAATGAGGTCCGGAGGCTAAACTTTGATATTGGAGGTCAGCAGGGTAATGTGACAAATGCAGCACGAGAGGGTTGTGCAGAAGTACTATTACCAAAAATGACAGAGACACAGGGTAGAAAAGAGGGACGATTGAAGGACAAGGTAAAGTTAAACTGCATTATTTCATTTGCTGTTTTTTTTGTAGACACATATTCTTTATATAGAGGTTACATATATAAAGGAAGTGAAGAAAAGGTGCTCTCAGATATTGTCCTTAGAAGAGGCACTGCTTATTCCAGAAATGGAAAATGTGGAGCGTGCTGGCCCCTATCGGGTGAAAATGTGGAGTTATTTAGAAGAAAAAAACTGGGTTACAAATATCTCGACAAGTTTCTTGTTTATTTAAATTAATTTAAAACACATTTCATTTCCATACTCCCCTGCCATGGGCTTTAGTAGTCATCCCCCTCTAGGATTTTATTTTGGATTCAAGACTACATGTGTTTTTCCAAGTACATTGCTTTGACAATATGGATTTTTTTTCTAATATTTCATCTTCTGTCTTTTACATTTTCTGTTCATGAATGTTATGATGTGCTCTTGATTGGTCTGATGTGTCTGAAGAATCAACAAAATTTGTTATTAATTACTAAAATATGATAATAGTTTATTAAAGAAGTTTTACAGTAGAATTTCAGAAAATCAAGACTAATATCCAGTAGTTTTAAGCAAGTGCAGAAAAGATGTACTTTGTTGAAGTTTTGTTGAAATAAAAAGTTTCAAACCATTTATATTACAAACATAAGAGAATCTCATATTTTGGATCAGTAGTTTTTCAGGCTTCTATTGATAGTGATAATATCTTCTGAAGCAGATTTTAAGAACAGTGAAATTTAAAAAATAAGAAACAAAGAGAAACAGAACTAATCTCTGTTATTTTTTATATAAAATATTCTAGTACCTCTATTTTCATTTCATATAAAAGAATGTTCTTTTTTTTTCTTTTTTGCATGTCGTAGGAGCTTGTTTTGTTGTCAGGGTAGGCTTTAGTCTGCATGTACTGGAGATTATGAAATGCTTCATAGAGATGAGTTATGCAGTTGTCAGTTACACTCTTGTTTAATACCAAATGTGAAAAAAAGCCATGTGACGATAAATTACAGCTTAGTTGCAAAATGCCAAATTAGTGCATGGTAACAAGCACCTGTCTGGATTGTAATGCATGGTGTTTTATCACCATCATATAATAGCCTTGAAAAATCCATGTTAAATTGTTCACATGCATTTCATTGTATTTAATTGCCAATGTGGATAAACAAAAAGCAATGAGAGTAGACCAATTCTTTTATGAATTTATAATTTTCAACCTGAAATTCAATTTTAGCTTTAATCTTCTTTTCAGCTTGGTTTTGGTCGACAGGACACAGTAACATTGCAGCCAGTCCTATCCACCATCAGACACTGGAGGTCTGGTAGTTTTGAAGATCAGCATCATCTAGTCAGAGCTGACTTTATGGTAAACCCCTTTTATCTTTGCCTTGTAATACTGAGAGGGCTGTCATTTCTCTGTGTAGCAAGTGACAAAACTGTTTCCTAAAACTCCTTATACTCTGCCAGCATACAAGTCAGTGAAATTACCATAATATACTTGCTTATAAGTAGTCAAACTGCAAACAGCAAAGATTCTGATAGCATAATGTGCCTGTAGACCAGAGTATATGTTGTTTGTTGTTGTTTGTTCTTTTGATTACTCCTAACAAACTGCACAGACCCAGATCTCCTGGCGCATTATGTGATGGGAGATCAGCTCTGTGCAGTTTGCAGTTGGCGAGTATGTATGGTATATCTACATGGAGATATTAGGCTCTTTACACTTGCAAAGCTTCAGCAGTTAGTTTGAATTTCACTGGGTACATCTCTCTCAGACCTATGAACAATCCCAGATTTTGCTGAATTTAGGAGTTCAGTGTAAATTCAGCATTTTAAATTGTATTGAACAAATTCCAGAAAGTAAAATATTATAGGATTAAATGATCATGGTTAGGTATTTATCGATGTGTAATTTTACCTAATCACTCACAAAGTAAATGAAGTCTAATAATTCCAATTTTGTCCTTTCTATCGTCAAATGAACGTATTCCATCAACAATGCATTTGAATTGAAGTAGCGCGTAGTTTCCTTTCATTCGCCAATTCATATCGCCCCATAATACATAACCTGTACATAATGACAAGAATAGATTGACTGCTGTCACAGTTACGTTTATTCAGAAACTTCATACTTTACATCTTAGGCAATGGCTACCTGTGGTTTGAACACATTTCGTTTATTTACAGCATTCTTGTTCAATTTTAGTCAGTCCCATCTGCTACGTCAGATGACCATGACCTTACATAATAACAGCTGATAAGGATTGAACAAGTGTGCTAAATTAAATTTCCAATAAAACCTGAAATCATTATGGATTTTATCAATGAACAACATGGAAATATGAACAAGATGATGCTGTCCCTTGCTAAAATAAAGGTAACAATGAAATAAATTGTATACAGGAATAACATTTATGTCCTTCTCAACAGCGTTAATACTTAACAAGGCCAGTTCAGTGATCTAATGTGAAATGAAATGTGACTACTGTCACAGTTATGTTTTTTAATAAACTTCATACTTTACATCTTAGGCAATGGCTACCCTTAGTGTCAGCACATTTATTTTTATATAAAAATAATAACAATATTCTTGTATAATTTTAGTCCTATCTGCAACGTTAGATGACAATGACCTTGCATAATAACAAACTGATGGGGATAGAAAGTGTGCTAAATGAAATTCCCAAGCAAACCTTAAATCATTATGAATTTTATCAATGAACAACATGGAAATTTGAACAAGATGATGTTATCCCTTACCAAAATAAAGGTAAAAATTAAATACATTTTATGCAGGAATAACATTTTATATCATTTTCAAGAGCGTTAATACTTAACAAGACCCTTTTAGTTATCTAATGTGAAATTAAATGTGCAGTTGTTAAATGTAGAGTTGCTAGCAAAACTGGCCATATGTTTTGTTTGGTTGCATAGTTGAGTATTGGAGTGCTGGAAGGACTGTGCGATTAGAGTGTTCGAACTTCGGATTGGAGAGTTTATCAATCGTTGCTGACTCTGATCTGAAGTGAAAGGTGGGTTGGTGTTAGGGTCTGATACAGACAGAGCTTGACCACCATTTGCCATATTTTCCAAAACTGAACTAATTAGTTGTTTTTGTTCAGTGCTAGGTCTTCGACTGTAAGTTTTTAGAGACTCCTCACGTTTGTGGTCTGTCATAAACAAAATATTTCTGGTTTCAAACCCAGCATCACTCATAGCTTGAATTGCTGTTGCACGGAGTGAGTGACCAGTGTAGCGTTGCACTCCAGCATTCTTGCATATGTCTGGCATGAATGAGGAGAATTGCTTTGGTTTCACCGGTTCACAAGTATACCATTTGTCAGCAAATTCAGGAGATCTTAGTGATTCTTTACTGCATTGCGTAAATAAGACCTTTGCTGCTTTGTCACATTTCTGAAGGAAAATTTTTACAGATTTCACTGGGCAAGTGTTGGTGCCAGTTGCATACATTCTTTTGTCTGATGTTTCTTCAAGCTTCTCATCAACACCACCTTGGTGGTTTTTTTTGAAGTGTTTCATGATTTAGAGTAATGTACTCCATGCCAGATTCATCATTTTCAAATTTTAAGGAAGTTAGGCTCAGTTGATGGTGAAATTCTATACCTCTGGTCACAAAATGAATAGCCAGCAGATACCATATTTTGAATCGAAGGGCAACAGGGTCAAATTTTTGAAGATACGCATTGATTTTTCCTAATTCTTCCAGTGAAATTACTTGGTAGTGCTGGGTTGGCCTTGAAATACCTGATTTTAAATTCAATTTCAGTTTTGCATTTAACATCGAATTAGCATTTTTGAATTCTTTGTCTTTGACAATGTCAGTATCTTTTCCATTGTCCTTCAAGTATCTGTTTATGGCAGCACGAACATTTTTCAAGGAATTCTTGTGATATTCTTGTGCCTGATCGGCTGGCATTTTTGTGCCCCTTGATGATAAAAATTTTGGTTGGGCCTCAGTGTAGAACCTTCTTAAGTGGCCACTCAGCTCATCTGGTCTGATTGTGTTGAAGTCAAGTTTGTATCCAATAATTTCAATGTACCAAGCTGTAAGTGAATAGAAAAATATTCATAGCACTACAGTTCTTACACTTGGCAAAGTCATTTTGAAATCCACATAAAAACAACCTTTCCTGCAATTTGCACATGTATACTTATGTTTGGGATTCATGTATGTAATATGGTGATATTAGTAATTATATCCTTCAACATTTAAAGTCTTTGAAATTTGTACAGAAGATTTATATCTTCAGAAGAAGAATAGCAACGCAAAAAGTTATGTAATTTCTTTTTCATTGAAATTAATGACTATGCATCCAAATAATTTAACTTAGCAAAACGATTACTTTTTGGATTATTATATACATTTTTCAATGGTGTTAAGTCATTTTGTAGATATCATTAAATTGTCATGTCAACATAGTATGTACTATGTCAACATATATGTTCAAGATCTATCCATCAAAGATATTTCATGCGAATAATCTGATTATCTTTTTCTTGTAGTTTTACCATTTAAAAATTTCATTCAGTCTTTTAATAATGGTCTGATAAATATTTTCATTTTATTTTTGTGTAAGTGGTCATATTCACACTATGCCACCAACACCCACACATGTCTGAAAATAAGTAAACAAAATTCATTTTAAAAAATTTAAAATTTACCATTGAAAACCCCAATGCCCCATTTTGTGTTTTGTTTAGTAGCCTCTGAGTATTGATTTATTTCAATAGCTTTTAAGTCCTCAGATAATTTCTTGAATCTTGGTTTATATCCCTCAGCTGCCTCAAAATTGACTGTCCCAGTTCCCATGCTATTATTGTTGTTGTTGTGTATGGCTATGGTGACGAAGGTCATGGGGTGCTCTGTGAGGGAATTTATCAATCTCTGTTCTGTTTCATTTTCAGCGCTTGTAATATCCATCGCAATATCATCAAATCCATCTCCATCTGCTTCAATCGCTGCTATTATTTCTTTTAACTTCTTCTCATCTAATTGTTCAAAAAAATCCGCAGATAATTGCAGTGAAAAATCACCATAATCGGCCATTTTGCTCGACTATGTAGCAGACGAACGCTAAATTGTATAGTAAACTATGCATTTCAATCAAAGAATATTGGGAAAAGTATAAAAAGGGTATTAGTTATATTTATTTGCTGAATTAAAAATTTAAGAGATGAAACAATCGTTTCAGAATGATGTGTTTGCAATGTTTATTTATATTGTAAACCGAAAGTAGTCCCAGAATTTATCGATGTGTAAAAAATTCCAGATTAGTATCACGTGACCCTTTACATCCAATCATATTGCAGAAAATCCGTTTCATTCATAAAAATTAGAATTATTTTCAGATAAAATTGTAAACAGGAGTCTTTTATGCAAATTCATGTAGAGAGAAAAGTTTGTGCACCAGTATGATAGACTTTACATAGAAAATATTTTCTAAATGTAAAAATATGATGATAAATTGATTAAATAAACAAAATGGTAGTAGACAAGAACGGAAAAGGAAGCTGCAGATACAGTGAAAGCCATCAAAAAGGAAAACCCTTGATATCAAATTTTCGGTTTTGAGAGGTTTTCAGTTTATTGAGGGGTTTTGCATATTTAAAAAAGATTCATCTTTTTATACGCACTTACGTGAAGAGATGGAAAGTGTATCATCTGTGTATATATGTTAGAATGTACAAATTAGAAAAGCTGTTTTAGTTGTTTAAACATTAAATGAAAACTAAGATGCATTATGAGTTTAGAAAGTCTGTTATTGTTAAGGAGTATGTTATTTATTCCAAACAGGATGCCTAGGTTCTTAAAAATTGAAGCTGTAATTCAATAAACATGCTTAATGGGTTGGCATCTCTACTTTCTTTTTCTCTCTCTCTCTCTTGCTCTGTCTCTTTGTCTGTCTGTCTGTCTTTCTCTCTCTGATGTTCATTTAGGTCTTTTAACTGGAAGTTAAATGTAAAATAAAATGTGTTTCCAAAGGCCTCTTATTGCATGAGAACAGAATGAAAACAGACTGACAATGAAAAACTACTTTTCAGAAAAAAGTCTCTCTGCCTGCTGCATAGCCTTGTTAAGATTACAAGGAATTTGTTTTGTTTTTTATTGGTTGTAAGTCTTGTGGTTAGATGTTTTGGTATTGACAGTTTAGCAATATGAAACTTAGAGATAATAAAGTTTAAAAAACACACAGTGAAACATAGAATTTACTTAACAACCCATTCAAATTAAATACATGAAATATCTTTCTGCAATTTGATGGAAATACTGATCCCATGCTGGTAGAGCATTTTATAATTTTCTAGTCCCATGTGTTTGTGGTCACATGGGCCCACTGACAGCTCATATTGTAGTCCACTTGTAAATCACGGTGATATTACCAAGGTATCAGCTGAGAACCCCCTGAAAGAGACCTCAAATACCTGGGCAGATTTTGCACTTTAGCAAGTACACAGTTATATCATTGTAACGTGAACCTTTTTTGCCTCGATTTTGTGCATGGTATGCTACTAGAGATGGAAGTCGTCTCAGATATCTGCACCATTTTTGCTATCTCACACACACATACACACACACGCACACACACACACACACACACACACATGCACACACCCACACACACACACACACCCTTCCTCTATAAGAATCAAGATAATTTGTTAAATAAATTGAGGGGAATACTGGCAGGTTTGTGGGAGAAAATGACCCAGGACTTCAGGGTGCAACATTTATTGGTATGTTCACTCTCTTAATGGATTAGATGGAGTTGGGTTTCATTGACTACAGACTGATGATGGAGAGACATATTTAGTCATAATTTATCCTCAAAAGTTATGCTAAAGATACGGTCTGTAAAACTTGAATCATTTTGTAACTCCAGTAATCTTATCTACATCAAGAAGTAAGAACTTTGTAAATGTACACCATTACATATATTACTAAAGTGACATTGTCCTAGCATAATATTTTTGGATAATACTGCATATCATTTGACTGTAAAATACATTGATATTGCCAATGTGTTTCACGGTGTCATTACAGCTCTAATAACCTCCACACTATCCAAGCCACTTTTTTTATATGACCCCTTGTGCATGATGACCTGTCTGTTTTAGGAGGACTATGATCTAGAGTATGCCTGGGTGAATGGGATGTCGCTGACCATGTCAGGTCCTGTGTGTGTCAGATCTGTCTGCTACCTCTGTGGAAGTTCAGGAAAACACAAGGTATTTGCAGTCATTACCTGTTGGGTGTGCAGTAAATGTTTTGTTTTTGTTGTTGTTATTAAAGTATAGTGGTGGTACAATGATATAGCAACAATATACCATATCAGTTATTATAAAATCCTGTCAGGTCTTGTATAGAATTTGAATTATCAGTGTCAGTGATGTTTGAATATAATATAATAATGTTAGGGATCCCTTGGACATTCTTATCCAAAGTTAACTTACAATAATATAATGTATCTGTTATTACAATACAGGTCCTCAGTCCCTTTCAGAACAGTGTACTTTTTCTTTTATTACAATAGCCATCCAACAGTCTCTAGATCCCTTATACAATATGTAACCTCATTTTCAACGATATTGGGATATAACAAAATAATGTTGGGTGTCCATTGGACATCATTGTATCCCGAGTTCATTTATAACAATATGCTGGATCTGTTATTTCAACACACAACCTACAGTTACATCAGGTCCTTTATAGGGTTGGCTGCCTTAGTGTGTCCTTGGGGTAAAGCACTTATTTTCTATTTCCTTGGCATGATATCATATACTGTATATAAGTTGAGTCCAACTGCATACTGTACAGAACTGGCTCTGCTGTCACATAATACATAGACAGATCTGGATCTATGGAGTTTGTTAGGAGTAATCAGTTGAACAAACAGAATAGACCCTGATTTGCAGGCGCATTATGCTGCGGCAGATCAGGATCTTTGTTGTTTAAAGTTTGACTTGATTTACAAGCAAGTATAGATGGTAGCCAATAATATGTTAAAATGCTGTAAAAATTGACAACAACAAAATGAACCAATCAGTTCTATTTAAAATATGTATCCTCAGTTTCAGTGATATTGGAATAAAACAACATAATTTATGGAGTCCCATTGACACTGTTAATCTAAAGCTCACTATGTTTGACTCTAATAAACTTGTATGGAAATGTGAGCAATTAATCATCTCTTGTGGCCCACCATATCTATATGGAGGAGGCATATAGTGTTACTAATATTAATTTATCCCCTCATCTTGCATCTTTTCTTTGCACATATTTGTTTCTGCTCAGTAACGTTTGAAGGACTTAACGATCCATACAAAGTTTGCTAAAGGCTCTACATTATAAAGTTAAGAGTTGATTTCAGTTTTTGCATTTTCTGACAAAATTTAACTTCAAAATTTAATTTCATGCCCTATGTTTCTGCGTCATGTGTATGCATATCTAATTTGGTACCATATATATTACCTTCGTAAGTTGAGTCCAACTGTAAACAATATATACCTGGATCTGCTGTCAAATTATTTATGCCTTTCATTGAAGATTTGCGCATATATTCAAGTATGAAGCTAGCAGATCAGTCATTAATATTTACTATACATGACTAAAGCATGCTACAATCAGTTCAGAGAAATTGAAGTTTCCAGACTGTAAATAAGATTAAAAATAACAGGTGCATGTAATATATGTTTTCAAATTGTCATGTGCATACTTGTTTCTTCAGCTCATATATTGCACATTGTGTTGTGAGCCATACCATGAGTTCTGTCTGGAGGACTCAAGTCCCAGTAAGGAAGATTTGGAGAACTGGTGCTGCTCTCGCTGTCAGTTCTGTCATGTCTGTGGCAGGCAGAATAATGTAAGTTGTCATTGTATAATTAGAACTTTTGCTTGTCCATCATGATGCTTCCATGACAGTAGTCAGGATTCAGACTTGAGCAGGGTTGATATCTAGAGATCTTTATACTCCAACAGTTATACAGCTTAGAATATAGATGTAACTTGGTGAGCTCAATACAATAATACTAAAAGTAGATTCCTGTGGCATACATTCAGTGACATTACATAAGTTTTGTGTTTAGGTACTTTTTTTCTTGTATGTTGGGCTGCAGTGTCATTAGAAATGAGGATAGGGTGGGGAAGGGGGGCCCTGAGTGGCTGAGTGGTCTAAAGCGCTCACAGTTACGGATCACTGCCGTCTCACCTCTGTCTGCATGAGTTTGAGTCTCAGGCTCGGCTAATGTGGGTACGTGAGAAAGCCTGCCAGTAGCTTCTCATGGGTCGGTGGTTCTTCCTGGGGTTTTCAAGGGTTCTTCCTCCACCAATTATTCTGGCCGCCATGCATAGCCTATCTTGTGCTGAAAAATGGCGTTAAACCCAACAACAGCAACAGCAGGGTGGGGAAGGGCATTTGTGTTCTTTGAACACATTTTGTTTCATTTACAAAATGTTGTGTTATAACCCCCATGACCAAAAGTGTAATTTTGTGGTATAACAGATTCCAATCAGCCACTAACCAATTCAGTTACCAGCTATGTATAAATTGTTATATATACTCAGGTGTTGGGACTGGAGCTTTTTCAGCTGAACAGGGGAAATAGGTCACATTTTTTGCATATAAGATATACAAATTCAGCTCTTTATAACTTGAACATTTTCATCCAGATTCATGAAATTTTCTTGATATAAATATGACTCTCTTTTCAATTGATGGGAAATTTCATATCATAAAATGTATATTATGAAGATATACACACAGTAGATGGAGCATTCACCATTTGCCTGGGGGGTCAGTGTTCTTGAAGAAGATAATGAAATACTTTTTATTTATCATAATATCACACTTGACACAGAAATCATTGTGCTGTCAGACTAATATTCATTGTACACTTTTAGTTCAAATATATGGCTTTGGACACATCTTGTTTGTGTAGCATTTGATTGTCATCAGACTTGGCAATAAATTAATGTTATTGACATCTGTTAGTAATTTCAATTACCCATAGGTATTAAGAGATCAAGAAGACTTTTGAATTTCTTTTCTCATAGGATGTCACCTTTCTCAGGTAGTGAAGTTGTTATTCCTAATACATCGATATTAAAATCAGGTAGTGATGTTGTTATTCCTAATATATATGTATTTAAAATCATGTTGTTGTTATTCCTAATACATCGATATTAAAATCAGGTAGTAAAGTTGTTATTCCTAATATATACCTATTAAATCCTGCTGTTGTTATTCCTAATATATACATATTGCCTAATATATACATTTTAAAATCAGGTAGTAAAGTTGTTATTCCAAATATATGCATATGAAAGTCATGTAAGTATTCTTGAAGAAATCCTTTTACTGTAAAAAAATATGTATTATAGATCTATCTGTTTGTTACTGTCTTAAATATGATATTCGGTGTGTTCTCAGTTACTGCAGTGTGATAAATGTCAGAATACCTACCATCCAGAGTGCCTTGGGCCCAATTATCCCACAAAACCATCCAAGAAAGGAATCTGGGTGAGTTGGTTCCACCTTGATGGAAATTTTTACATTTGAGTTAGATTTTACTATTTTTGGCATGATATCTACTCTCTGTTACTAAGAATAATTTGTGTTTCTAATAATTAAGCTCTTTATATACTGAACTCTTCTGGCCTTTTGTCATTGAAGTCAGGATTTGTAAAGGGATATAACTAAAATTAGGCAGTTACCCCCTTTCATATTTAGCTGTCTCATTATTGCACTGCAACCAAAACAAAATCATTTCAATAGAAAATGCTTATCAGTGGTAATTCATTGATATTTATTCAAGATATTTTGTGCATTTTTTTTTTTCAGTTTAGTTGAAAGATAAAAAAAAGAAAGGACTTAGACATTTATAATTAAAATTATGTGTATTTAGAATGATGTTGGTAATTGTTATATAGTATTATATGAACTGTCCAAGCCATTTTTATTTTCAGTACTGTTCTTTTCTCCATATATTATGCAGAATTTTATACACATGTATTCAAAATAGTGCTGTTCCATTTTAGTTGCAACCCCATTTTTGTTTCTTTCCAAAAGACCATTTGACTTAGATTCATTTAAATGTAGATTTTGAAGTCTAGAAAGTGTCAATATGATTATTTCAGATTTGCTCTAAATGTGTGAGGTGTAAAAGTTGTGGTGCCACAACACCTGGGACTGCCTGGAACGCCACATGGACGTACAATTTCTCACTCTGCTATGAGTGTGGGAAACTTATGGACAAAGGTTTGTCTCCACATTAGAAAATGCTTGATTTAACATTGTTGCAATTTCCACTTTTATTGCTGGTGTTTATGTATTGGCTTAAAGAAAGGAGGCAGGTAGACACATAAATGTAACTTTCAGCATATTGAAGGCAGCAAAATTTGATATCAGTTGTGGAGACATGTATATACATTTTCAAGAGCAGCAGGTACAGCAGATATATGGATTGAGGGACCTCGAAGATTTATTCACCATTCTTTGAAGAAACTGAACTTTTGTTTTAAAAATAGTATTAAAGCATGGTCATTTTTAGCATATATTGGGTTTTCATGATCTCTATATTAATGAATTTACGCTGTTTGATAACAAACTCGCATTTTTCACAAAGAACACCAGTTGTTGAAGTAACTGCCTGGTCATGCAAATGGTTGGTTTAGAATCTACACTTAAGAAGAAAGCCACCTGTGAAATGAATACTGTTAAAGCTTAGCTCATATTTGTCAGACAGATTGTCCCCATTTGGCATGACTCTTCCAATGGCCAGAATAAGTCACTGAGTAGGGATTCAAATTTCACCTCACTAACGGAAAAGGCATTGTATTCTAAAACATTCTACAGTCATCAAAATTGTGTATTTTAAAAAGAAGGGCAGCTTAAAACTTCATGCATGTTTGTATGAGCAGAGTAAATATTTGATTGGAAATAAGGCAAAAGCTTTTAAAGATGAAATTGTTTCAAGCTGTTGTTTCAGGAAAACAATGGTTATAATACAGATATGTGTGCATACCTATTATATATATATATATATATATATATATATACATACACCACTCCCTCGATAACTCACGCCATGATAACTCGTGAACCCGCTTATAACGTGGGGTCAGGCATGGATCCCATTTTTTAAAACCAGAAATTACCCCAAAAATAGATCCCTATTTTATGAACTTTATGGAAATCGCAATCAAAATTAGCTACAAGACTTTGATATATTGCTCATTTTATCGTCGAAAACGGTAGATAGGACCTGGAAATTTTAATCAACATTATGAAATACCAAATTTAAAAATAAGTCACACAATTTTTTACATTTTCTTTCCAAGTGACATTCCTAGCACACAGAAGTTAACGATATATAAGGAAATTTCAATCAATGAAAATGTCACGCCGAGTGGAGGCAGTACTTTAGTAAATAAATACAAATTAAATAAATTTTTTAATCAATTGAAATTTGTGTTCTAGTTCTATCTTCTAGTTCCTTTTAAGTGTAATCATCATAAATGCAATGTGTCCTCTTGTAATTAAACGTAAAATGTGTCAATCTACTGTAACAGCTATGTCCACGAGCATTTCTCTGAGAACCTATTTAGGTGCCGACCGTGTTTTGATAACTTACTTGCAGAAGTATTTGTTGCATTGTTGCACTGAATTAAAAGCTGGCCTCCTTTGTATTATCACGTTAATTATGTCTTTTGAATCAAATAATGGAGGTGAAATAAAAGAAAAGTTAAAAGGCACAAAAATCCTACAAACTTAAAATCTAGCTGCCCCGGTCGTATGTCGGGTGAACTCACTTCAATTGATCAATATAAATGTTATTGTGTATGTAACATAAACTACTTTAAATTAACCAACTCACTGGTAACTGTGATCAAAGATAGCACGGCAACCAAGTGAAAAGAATACTATTCTTCGTAAAATAAAGAGCTTGGTTTCACAGATACAGACCATTGTGGGCAAGTGAGTTTCAGAGAATTCTTGAACTGGCACTTTGAGATATCCTCAAGAATGATAAAAAGTTTCATTATTACTTCCAATGAAATCATGATATCAATACTGTACTAATTGAACAGCACAAAAATTAAGATTCGACGTAGACGATTGTCTCATGAAAATTTCGCTTGCTTTTTGAACAAAAGGAATCTTGTTTGGTGGTGTATCAACAGTTAGTCTAGTTCCCTGCTCTTTTCACTCCCAATCTGGCAGGATACAATGCCATACCACTCCGGGAACCAGACTCATCAAGAAAACAAAAAGCAGTGATGTAAAACACACGTTTTCGTGTAAACGTAATGGTTGATGAAACCAGTTGGAATGATCTTTCACATGTTGGACATTTTGAAAATAAATGTTATTTAAACAGAATAACGAACAACTTCATTAGAAAAAGCGCGTTATTAAAAGTTATTATTGACGTGAATGTAAAATGAGGATTCAGTCATTAAACAGCGAAGTTCCCTAACCCCGACACCCCCCCCTGCTGTTTTCTCGATGTCCAGGCGATTTTTAAAAAAATTTTTGGAGGTCCCTCAGTAACTCGCACCCATGCTTATAGCGCGGCCTATGTTTGTGGACCCCATTGTGCGCAAGTTATCAAGGGAGTGGTGTATGTGTGTGTATATGTATATATATATATATATATATATATATATATATATATATATATATATGCACACACATACACACACACAACCACACTGAAACTTCTCAAAGCCATACACTCTCGGCACCAAATTTAATTTTCGATTGTGAGAGGTTTTAGCTTTATTAAGGATTTTGCAGATGTGATAAAAAATGTCTTTTTATAAATGCTTATGTGCTGAGAGAGTATTATGAGAGAACATCTGTGTAAGAATACTCAGATTGAGAAAGCTGTTTTGATTTTTTCTTTTACCGTTCAGTGAAAAATTAGCTGAACATTGTGTTTCTTATGAAAATCATGTCCAGGCACATCAGAAAATAGTTTTTCACATAGCATCTACAATTTGAAGAAAAAGAAACACAACTAACTTACTACCCATGAAAAGACAGTTCTGAAATAAAAAATGCAATGTCTATCCTGGGCAGTCCTCCACGTTGTTGATAGTATGCAGAACCAGCACAGAAGAAAAATAAATGACATATGAATATTAGCAGTTTTCAATTAATTTCACAGAGAAGTTCAAACCATGTACTTCTAGGTCAAGTTGATCATATGGCTGATGTTTTATAACCAGTTGCTCACTTAGTTGTGTTCCCATGTCTCTGTTGGTTGCTGATGCAGTTACCAGCTGTACCTGAGCAGATCTCAAGGTGACTGATGTACATGTATCATGTCTCTTGTTGACTGATTTCAAAGCCATTGTTTCAAAGCACTAACATAATCATCCAGAACAGACATCAATTGATTGATTTACATGGCTTGCAAATGAATTTGCAAGAAACCAGCTAAATTGCAATGCTGTCATTCTGCATATAGTATGAGAAAAACAGTGCTGAGTGATTCTGACAAATAATGAACAAAAATATAGAAAATTAATGAAGCAAAATTGATGGCTTTCTAGGTCTTAAGTTTTTCAGTGCACATAATTTTTAAATGTAAATTATGACTGATTTTGTCTTCCTCATATGCATCTGTTCCAGCATTTATTATGCTTGTAGAAATATACAATATGAAGTGGCTCTTTTTTCAGTAATACATTTTAGATGGTTATAGTTTTGGAGTACATAATGCCATATTTGTTAGTTTGGTGAGGAATGAATCTCTAATGTCTGATTTACCTTGCTGTTAGAAGTGTTGTGCCAATCTGTCTAGGAAATGAATGAGCTAAGCTGTGCCTATTTAGTCAGAGGCAGCTTTCCACTGATGCAAGTGATGTAGCTTCTAAATGGATCATTTGTGTATCAAGACAATTATTATGACAATTTGTATGCTTTAAATGTCAACATTTGGACATAACATTCAAATAAAAGTATGGTTGAACTTGTACATAAAGGTCATCCATCGGACTGGCAGAATCTGATCTGAGAGTAAACGTATCACAAATATATAAAGATAGAGAGTTCTAAAATATTATTGGTTTATTCAAAGTTGAGGCTACCATGTCAGTCTTTAACCACAATATTGCATTGTGCAAAGCAGTTGCCGCTATCACTGTATCTCTCGTAATATTCAACTTCCAGTTGTGTCGAATAAAGATTCAGAATTTTCTCAGCAGAGAAAATAAAAGAACGAAGGGCAAATTTGCCCTCTTGTTTAGATTTGTGAAACCATCTAGTAAAGGGGAAAACCTTGCATATTGCAAATGGTGTAATTGTGATTTTACTATTGGGTATGGAGGAACCCATGACTAAAAACAGCATGAAAAACTAATAAACATCATCTTGCTGCTTCATCATCCACAACACGGCCTGAATTTACAATGTTTATAAATACCAGAGAGAACCTTGATGTAATTCAGTTGGAAGTTTGCTTACTAAATTTCTTTCAGAAATGAACCTTCCTGTTTTAGTTGCTAGTGTTGGTGGTGAATTATTTTGCACACTTTTTCTAGACAGTAAAATCGCAAAGTATTAATCATGTACGAAAATGAAAACAGTTCAATGAAAAATAATCACACAGAATTCAGATATCAGTGAAATATGGTACATTAGAATCGATAATGATTGAAAAATCAAGTTGAGGAAAAGGCTCCTATAAACAGCCTGTGTCTTGAGTGTGAGTACGTTGCACTCTTGCACCTTCTGAATTGGAATCCTAAAGGAACGGTGCCTATTCAGAAGGTACAACGGTGCAACACATGCATCTTTGACATTAAATAAGTTATTGTCCTATGTTACTGGTGGCTGTAGATGTTGTAAATAGTTATGTATGCATTAAAATTTTAACAATTAGTATTTGTTCCTGAAAATAAGTAATTTTGTCATAAAAAAGTCAGTGTTTTTGTGCTATGGGGTTGGCAGCTGTATGTTGACTGCACTGAGGCCTTCTATTGACAGGTAATTTCTGTCCAGTATGTCACAAGTGTTACTCTGATGATGACTGGGAGTCCAAGATGATCCAGTGCTCTTCATGTGACAGCTGGGTACATGCCAGGTGTGAAGGACTAAATGGTAACCATCATATCTCCAGAAATTTTGACCTACTTCAAATTCGTGTATTCCTCACTTTACATACAATGAAAAGATGTTGATTCCAGTTTTCTTGTTAAGGATTGTAACTAAATTAATGCATCACTGTATGTTACTCTAACATGTGCCAACATCTGTCTCCCACTGGCCAGTAGTAGGCTCAACACCTATCTCCCACTGGCCAGTACTAGGTTTGGGCATCTCATGGTTTATGGGCAGACTGGCAATTTGTTGGGCTTTCAGTCCCAATGTCTATCACAAATGCCACTAAATATCATGTATATTTAAACTGTCATAACTTCAAAATTGTTCAACTAATTTTCGTTAAATTTTCAGTATGCATTAAAGAATTAACGCTAATTTATGCAGGGTAAGTGTCAACATAAAATGCTTGGGTTTTATATGAAGTGTTATGCTGCTGGGTAAGGCATGGCTGTGTTTGCTCAGGTGATTGTTAAATTTGTCCCTAATGAGATTGTTGTTTGCAGTCAGATAGCACATTAGTCTGCTACCATCTGTGTATAATGCATAAGCTTGTTCTAAAAAGAGATAATGGTGTTGAAGTTTGTTGTCTCTGTTGGTAACCTATGATGAGGTCATTTATGTTGTTCCTAATTCAAGAGATGACACTATCTGGAAGATGTATAATTTTACTATGAAGTCATTTTTGGAAATCATTCATAAACCGCTGTTGGACTTATTCGAGTAGAAGATTGACTTTTATCTATATTTAGGCCTTTGACTCTGTAAACAAAATACTTCTGGCCTGTCATGTTATATTTTTGAACTAGATATTTATTACTAATACTGAAATTTATTACCAGGATTTTCCAAAATTAATTATGAGAAATTTTGTGATAACAGTTTGAGAAGGTTAACGCTTAAGTAAGCCAAGTGCTTTTGTCTTCCTGAAACAGGGATCTAGCTTGTAATAGCCTCTATGTTAAAACAACGGTATTCTTTGACACGTATCTAATGTATTTGCAGTTGTACAACATGCAGCCAACTGGACACAGCATGGACCCATTTGGTCCATGACATAGTGATTTGGCAGATACATTCAACACTATTCATATAACTTTTGATTTAAAGCCAAATAGTGCAAACCCTGATCTGTCAGGTCAGTATGTGTTGGAAGATCTTGATGTGTGCAGTTTGCAGTTGGTTGTACAATATATGTGAATAAATATGGTACCTATAAAACTAGCTGTTTATTCTCCTTCTGCATATATAATATAGGAGATATAGCTTTTGTAATATTCATCTGTCAGTAGGTCTTTTAATAAACATTTCTGTTTCTGAAACCATTCACGTTATCTCTGTGACACTCTGTGCACATATTGAACTAGTGGTCCAGATAAAATATTAGCAGTTTAAAACAAGTGGTGTTATTGTCTTAAAAAAAAGTTCCTCTAGTTTGTATTAATAGTTTACTTAGATTCATTTTTGACCCGATAGTTTGAGGAGTTTAGCCTTTATCTTTTGTTTTTTTTATAAATTGTACAAAATGTAAACATGATTAGCTTTTACATTTTTTTTCTTGCAGTACTTCATGTTTTCATTTACTTGGAAGAGTTTATCTTCGAGATTTTCAAAATTTTATAAATCAAATTTTATTCTTACATGTTTGTTAACTATGTCATTTTGTGTTTGCAGATGAAATGTACAACATTCTGTCATACCTTCCTGAAGACGTTAGCTACATCTGCCAGGTGTGCAAGGGAAATCAGACAAATGAGTTGCCCAACATATTACAACACGAGTTCTTTGTGCGACTTAAAGACGTCATCCATTCACTAGTTATATCCAAGTGTGCACAACACCTCATTAGGATAGATGAGGTACACATTATTACATGCATGTTGTTCAATTAATCTGTCATTTTCTGCAAAGTTTATTATATTCTTAATTCTAAAAAAAGTGAAAGAACTTAATTAAGGCAACTTCGGTCTACCTCAGGTTTTCTTACAGGTGGGTTTTGTCTGCTGATTGTTCTCATTTGACAGCATGTGAACTGTCATATCTTGGATGGATAAGGCAAGTTTTATATGCACGCCAAAGGCAATGTCAATCATGTTATGATATTGTCAGTCCATCCAACTATTTGTTCCAGATATCATCCCTGTACATTAACTCAATCACCACCATCTCTCATTACTAAAATTTTTAAGTAGCTTGAATTTGGATGAGATAAAGAAACCTAATGAATTCAGGATCAAATGATTAAAAGGTCAAGGTCATTGGCTGACAAGAAGGACTGTTTCCTCAAAGTTATTTGACTTGTATGCTATAGACCTTGTTCAAACTGTATAAATGTTTTGCGTCTGAGAAAAGAATGAAACCTATTGATTTTTGGGTTGAAAGGTCAAAGGTAAAGGTTGCAGTGACTCTGAGAAGAAAATGGTTTCCACATGATATATTAAGTTCTTTATACCTATTTGGACCAAACCTTGTGGATTTGAAATGAAGAAGGTCCAGATGAAGGTCACAACCAGGGATACCAAAAATCAATGCCTTTTGTTCTTATCCATGTTGTCATTTTTGACTCCTGAAAACATATTTTGATAAAATTGTACCTAGGTCCACATCATTTCATGGTCAAGTTCCTTACTCAGATGTAAATGTTGCTTGTAGAGAAAAGGGCGTGATCGGCATAAGGCTGTTTGCAATACTCTCGATTACAAGACCTAGAACATTGGCATACCTGCTAACCATTTCAGTTTGAGCTTGATTCATAATGAAGTGATCCTTAACTTATGAACTTACAGAATAATAGCAAAAATTATGAAAATATGATTATTTCTGCCAAATTCAGGTACTGGCTTGTTCATGTTTATTTGGATCCGGTTTCATATTATATTTTATATATATAATCGTAGTCAGGGAACCAGACTAACTTTACAGGAGTAGTTCAGATGCTTTAACTGCCCATATTGTTTTATGCAGAACACAAGCTTTTGCATAGTTTTTTTCCAGACATGACCTCTAACAATTGGAAACATGTAGTTGAATGACAATAAGCCACTTAAAACATTTGAACAATCAGCACATAAGTATAAAAAGGAATATTCATATTCTTGGGAAAGAAAAGCATGAGAGACAACTACGTTTATTTTACAGCATATCATGTTTTATTTAAGTATGTCTCATTGCAGGAAAGATGATTGCCATCACCATGTGAAATTGAAAAAAAAAACAATAACAATGTCAGGTTGAGAGAGTAAGAAGTCATTAGGCTTCATGGGGTTTGGAACTGTAGTTTCTGAAACTGTTCTGGAGGTAATTAAGGTTGATGTATACTGTTCACACTTTTTAGTTGAACATAATGTTTGCCTTGTGTGTATTAGTCTCACATGACACTTCTGAACTTTAAATGCATATTTGCTTAGTCAACAATAACAGTGCATGAAATTTTATAAATAATATTGCCTTACACCTTAATGAAAATTGGTCTACCTTATGGAAAAAAATACAGACTGCCTTACTGAGGTCTTGTTGAGGTTGGCAGGTCTGCCCTGGGAAGGATACTTTTCATACACGGACTGTAGAATTTGGAGCTTTACCCTTTCATATTCATGCATCCCAGCCCACATCTTTTACCCAGGTAAGGTCAAGGTATTTGAAATTCTTGTTGACATTTTCAGTTAAAATTTATTTATGTTCATAAGTCTTGTCATTTTGATGTGATAGTTGTCATACTCTGGCAGTAGAATCTGCAACTACTACCTTAGATATTCATGCACTCATACTGTCCCTTTGACCCATATGTAACGTCAAGGTCAAATTCATTTGAAATTGAAAACAACCATGTCTCTATTAACAGCACTGCAGGAAGCAAGACACAATTCCTTGGAATTTCATGGCTTCTTTTTTCTTCAGGGAAGCTTAGGGTCCACACTGAAGCCCCCCCCCGATTCTTAATATAAAATGAGCCAAGATTTCAGTGCAAAATATTAGAAAGTAATTCATAATTCTGTCTTCAGCAAATTTAATTGAAATTTTTGTGTGTGTGTTTTGCCAACACCAGGTCCCATTTCTAATCACCCTAGATAGAAAAAAAATCACTGATGTTGAGTTCAGCCAGTGAATTTGAACAGGAGATAATCCTTTGTACTATTTATCAGAATTCTTGGTAATGGTATAGTTTTGAATAAGAAAGACAGAGAATTGTTGACCTGAATGTGGTTTTTGAATTTAGTTTTACTAATTTTTTTCACTCATGGTATTGGTTGGACTAAATGTATATAATAGAGTCCTATGTGAAAATCTCAATCAGATTGGGTGGTGGAGCTGGATTGAGATGGAAATGTGTTATTGACTTTTTTATTTCAGATGTTGTTAATTTTAATTTTTTAATGTTGTACCAAATTTTATTCTGGTTGTTGAAAGACAGGTATCATTTTCTGTTGACCACTACAGTGGTGGCTTCAGTATTGTATAGTGAAGCTTTTGCAAGTTAGATATACGAGGAATTGGACATGTAAATGAGACAACAAGCCATGTATTTACAAACCTCAGCTTGATAGTGAGAGAATAAATTCACATGCTATTAATTTCAGAATGAGAATGCTGTTCCTTAATTGTATGTTTTATGAAATGTTAGACAAATTTAATCTTAATCATAGAAGCAATATTTGAGTGTTTAGTGGTTATGGAAACTGAGAAGTTTTTTGAATATGGGGCCAGGTTTTATGGAACATATAAATTGTTTTATATGTTGCAAATAGTCTTTTTTATAATTTCATATGATACTATATGTCATTTTCATGAAAGTTTTCATGTTACTGTGCCAAGTAATATCTTTTATTCCTTTTATTATAGAAAAAGGAAGAAAATGTACAGGATAAGAAATCCCCTCAAAAAAATCACTCAACTGTTGGAAACACAACTTCAGAAGATTATGATGTTGGACCTGATGAGAATAACTCTTCTGTAATGGATACAGACACTTTAAATAGTGATAACAAAATCTCTCAGAATGGCATGGAGGAAACAAATATGGAAAACTCAGGCTCAAATGTCTGTGATTCAGATGTGTCATCTTCATTAGAAAAGGCTGTTACCTCTAGTGAGCTGTCATATGATCAAACAGTATTGCCAAAGGAAAGTACTCTTACACAACCCACATCTGTGATTTCAAATTCAGAAGTTAATATTCCTGGAACAGAGCCATGTAATTCAGATAAATTTGAATGTTGTGAAAAAGAGAAGCATGCATATAATGAACATAATTCTAAGACTGAATCAGTTTGTGTTGACAAGGATGTCAAAGGTGAAGATGAGATTAAATTTGTTGGTGAACAGCAAGGTGAGAACAATTCAAAGGATGTAGATGTCTCCGGTGTTAATTTTGAATTGTGTGGCTCTGACATTACGAGTGATACGATATCCAGCTGTGATAAAACTGAATTATCAGGTGATTTAATGTCTGCTGTGAGTGATAATACATATAAATCAGGTTGCATAGTAAACATAAAAAGCTTGGATTTGCAGTCAGTATCAAATGAAGGAGAACATGTATATAGGGATGTCTCTGTTATTAATAGTGAAAGACGGTATGTTCAAGAAGATACTCTGGCCAAAGTTTCTGATTTGGTATCTGTGATAAGTGTAGCTAGCATTGAATTTAGTTCAGACTTGGTATCAGATCTTAAACGCTCAGAATTGGATAGTGCACAATCAGAATTCTTTGATACAGATGTTAACTGTGGACAGAAAGATTTATTAAATCAGGAGTCTCACAATGCCATGGATGTTGGGGAGCATTCCAGTGAAGTCAGTAATTGTAAAAAATCTGAGAAGTCTATAGATATTGTTTGCGCAACAAAATCTGAACGGACTGAAAATATAGGTATAACTGCCACTTTTGGTTCAAAACAGCTGCAGTTATTAGACTCCTCACAAGAAAAACCCAATATTGAGGATCAGACTGTAAGAAAA
The DNA here is from genome assembly GCA_016617855.1 of Megalonaias nervosa. Taxonomy (NCBI): domain Eukaryota; kingdom Metazoa; phylum Mollusca; class Bivalvia; order Unionida; family Unionidae; genus Megalonaias; species Megalonaias nervosa. The sequence continues at coordinate 51,789 of JAECUM010002553.1, forward strand.
AATGAGCAATCTGAAGAAAATAATTCTATCCCTGAAGAATGGGGAAAGGAATCTGAAAATATTCAAAATTCTAAGGCTCAAGATTGTACAAGCGAGTTAATTAACATGGAATATGCTTTAGATGGGCATCAATCAGGAATTGCAAAGGTGGAAGAGTCAAAACAAGTTGTGAATTCAAATTTAGAAACAGAATTAAAATCTGTGACTGATGTAGAAGAATCAGATGTTACATTTTCCACTGAATCTTCAAAAATTTCAGTAGAAAAAGATGTTCCTAACAGTCAGGCAGAATCTGTTCATGCGTTTAACATGCAGTCAGCATCACTAAAGCCAGAATTGGCATCACATGGTAGCCAGTCAGATTGCAGTCGACCTAAATCTGTTCAGGTTCGCTTTAGCCTTGAGGATCCTGTACATATTACAAAGAAGCACCCAAAAGACCTGAGTGAAATCAAGATCAAATTGGAGGAGATGAAGTATTCTACTGTGGTATGTTTATCTGTAATATTTTGATTGTACACTGCCTTTAGTTGGCTAGAGTTCTTTAGATACTGCAGGGATTGAAACTACATTAGCATAATTACCATGACAGTTTTTTTTTAATAGCAAAAACCATGTATTAGACCATTCAGTGATGGCTGCTTTTAAAAAAAAATATTTATGTAACTTTTATGAGGATAAAGCTATCATAAGTGTACATTGACATAGCAAACAAGATCCCACCATGTGTATACACAAACTAGAAGAGTTGTCTTCATTTTCCATATTGGGTACTGACTGAAACAAGGTCCACACTATGTTTATGCACGTAGTACAGGAATTACTGCCAGTTTCCATTTAGGAAACTGACATATTAAACAATGTCCCACTATGTGTATATGCACAGAGACAAGGTTCTAACTTTGAGTATGTGCACATGCACAAGATTGAGCTCCTTTTTTCCATGTTTCCATGCTATCTGCTTACAGAGTATATTTATCGGTTTCTGTGTGGTTGTGCTAAATAAAGCAATGTCAGTTTTTGAGACTGATTTTAACACACAAAGTTGGTGGTTACCAGACACCAGGCATGCATGGTGATAAAAAAGGGGTAGTGCTTATTAGGGTACATGTAGTTACATTGCATTAGATGATTCCTTTGAAATTAATAATGGGGGAAAAAAATCTGAAGGAAAACGATCCATAAAAAAGAAATAATGCTTTCGAGCTTATGCACAAATAATTTATAGAATGCAGGGATTGTTCTTGTTGCAGTTTTCTGTAAGATTTTGTCAATATTTTATGTATTCCATTTTTTCTTTTACTCCTTACTGATGAAAGAGGCAACCAGCGGTTGGTTGGAATCAGATGGGTGAATTTTATTCATTGCTGGCCTTGGGATACAGCTTCATTTATCTTTCAAGTAATCAACAGGTGCTTCATTTATCTTTTGAGTAATCAACCAGCAGACTGTTGTTGGACATGATAATCCCAGTAAGTCTGGTAAAGTGTTCAGTTATCTGCCTTGTATTACTGCCATGTATTGATAAAGTGCAGGGTCTTAGTAGGAGAAAGTAATCTCAAGGGATGAAACCTTATCTATCAATTCAGAGGACAAATTTCATGAACACAATCATCATTTAGAGGACAAGTTTCATGAACACCATGATCTTTTTAATCAAATCTTCGTTATAAGATAATATTGCTGCAGTTTTGTGCATTTAATTCCCCTTGATTTTGCAAAATATGTGTTGTGGAAATTTCTTAATGTAGGTTGCTATTTAAACTTGCATTAATCTTTGTTATTTCAGGAGGAGTTTAGTGAAGATATTGTAAGAGTCATCATGACGGCACTCTCAAATCCAGAGGAGCAAAAGCAAGCCCGGAAAAAGGCCATTAACTCTGTCAGATCCATATTTATCAAGGTATATCATCTTAAAATACACTTTGAGTCAGGAGATTGTTAGAATACTTGACAAGATGTTCACTTGGTTGTTTGGAACCTCCATGCCCATGACATAAAAAAGTTGAAAGGTCAGAGCTGATTTTGTTAAAGTGTTTTGACAAGTTGTTGAAATACCAGTTTTCTTTCCATGGATTAATTATTATCAGAGTGATTGAAACAGCAGCGTTGTTGTCATGGCAATCATGCAATCCAAAACTGATCTTGTCGTATATTGTCAGTGGGATGTATCATCAGATTTGGTAAGAAAAAGTATGGCTTGGAAATGTATAGATTTGAATTCTTCCTACCCCACAGCCCATATAATTCTGTTTCCAGTTGACTGCAGTACAGAGCACTGATGGAGAGTAGCTTGTTTACCATATTCAACAGAGTCCTCTGCATTGGTTCATTATAATTGATACATGATTGTCATGTATAAATATCAACAACCTGCAATTTTCCATGAGCTGTAACCATGGTGATGGCACATGATCAGGAACACAACATTATAGTGATTGGGATTGTATTGTGATGATATAAAAAGTGGAGATGATATAAGTTTAGTCTTATGATAACATCACCACTGTTCGTTAGACCATCCATCTGGCATGGCCTTTTTATTAATAATGTTTTTGAAGTGTAATAGTTCACGTTTCTGTAGATGAGTGTCATCAGAGATTACAGATGAATAAGGTCACTTGATTTTTAGTTGATGAAGCCAGCGGACCCCATTGGTTAACATATTTTTCAGTAGTTTGTTTAAGTGAAAAATTTGGTTTCTGTAAGATAACTTTTTACAGGGAATTAATGGATTTTAACTGAATTTGGTATACTGCTTTGAATTGATTTGACCTTTAAAAGGTTCTCTTCTAATTTTCAGTGGCATTATCACACTTGCTTACCCTTAAAATTTTACTGTAAGGCTTACTGAAATGACCCTTAAATTATGGACTTACGGAATAATAGCATAAATTACAAAAATACAATTTTTGCAGTCAAACCTGGAGATTGATTTGTCCTTGTTTGAACCAGATCCAGGTTTAATATTCGGTTCAGTGGAGTTGCGCAAGGAACCAGTCTAACTTTTACAGAAATACCTAATATGCTTTAAACTGCTTATATTTTTGTTCATGCAAAAGGCCTTCATGATTAAGCTGGAACTTATAGGATTTTCTAAGCATTGTGTATAAAAGGGAATATTCAGATTCTTGGGGGAAAAGGCAGGAATTGCAACAGTTACATTTTATTGGACATCTTGTATTCATTTGTGTATATCTCATGGCAGGAGAGACAATTGTTATCACCAGTTGGAAATGAAGAAACAAAACAAACCTTTAGATTACATAAAGCTGAGAGATATAGCAAGAAGCCTTTAACTACATGGGGTTTGAAACTGCAGTTTCTCAAACTGTACTGGAGGTAATTAAGGTCTAAGTGTACTTTACAAACTTTTTTCCTTGAACATAATGTTGGCCTTCATTACATTAGTCTAAGATCACACTTCTGAATTTTTTTAATGCATATTTCCATGTCAACAATAACAGTACATGAATTTTCATTACAGTTTACTGAAAATTGGTTTAACTTATTTGACTTCCTTACTGAGAAGGTCTTGATTGGGTTGTTAGGTTAGCATTGTTAGATGAGTTGTGACCTCAGATTGCCTGGCATTCCAACTTTCATTACCACCTTTACCCAGTATCGTTACAGGAGTTATGGCCTCTGATTGCCAGTCCTTCTGACTTTGATTTCTGCAGCATAACATTATAAAGGTTTGTTGGATTTCAGCCAATTTGACATGCAGCTTTGATATTGTTGAGTGCTTAAACTAGTTAGATTTCCTACATTCCACACCGTTTAAAGGAGTTATGCCCCCTGATTACCTGACCTTCTGACTGGCATTTATAAAAAACATTACCAAGGATTGTTAGGTTTGTCACATTTGGCCTGCAGCTTTATATGGATTAAACTATGAATGAGTTATTTATAGCTTACAGTGATGTTTATTGGAGTACAGTCCCCAAATTGTATATCCTACCAACTTTGGTTTCTGCAGTGTAGCTTTACTAAAGAATGCTGTATTTTAATCAAATTTGTCACCATTTTATCTTGCCAAAACTTTGAATAAGTTGGATTTGTATAATTCGATGTCCTATGTTTATAGGAGTTAAAGCCCCAGAATTTGTTTCAAAACACAAGTTTCTCCTCTTTAAAACCCACATGAGCAAATTGTAGTGAGCAGGTCCCTTTGCAATGCATCCATTGCTGATAGCCTTAATTTATCAGGGGACAAAACTCATCCGAGGATTTGACACTCTGTGTCTAATGGTAATGTAAATTAGTCAAGGTTCAGGGTGTCATATACTCAGTTATCAATTGGTTCAAATATTTCCATGTTCCTAGGAGATTCCACTTCAGTTTTCAATCCCCAGGGTTCTTAGTGAGTCAGGTAAGTGGGTCAGATACAAAGCCACAGGTTGAATTGTTACATTGACAGAGATGCATCTACTCTCTGTCTGGATAGGTTGGCTGTAGTGTTTGTACTTGAGTTTACTAAGGAACATAACACATCCTTTGAAATCCCAAGGTCAGAGGTCAGGATCAGAATGGTCAGATATTAAATGGGTATATCTCATGTTCATGGATAGGTTGTCATTTCAGGATGACAAGAATGAAAGCTTTTTTTATATCTGCATTATGTGTATATCTCCCTTTTGAATTTGTAAATTACAATTAATAAAATTTTTTTGTAACTGTTTCAAACAATAAAGTCAAATTTTGACATAATGTTGCTATCTTATTTCTATCTAACCAAAGTATAATATTGTTAATATACATTTTATCATTGTTAGCAAATGGAACGCTGTTTCCCATGGTACAATGTGAAGACGAGCAAATTGTGGGATATCAACCAGTCATGGCCTGAGTAAGTGATATGATACTACAAAATTGGTCTTCATGTACTGAAACTAATGCTTTGTATGTTTAGTCCCTTATTGCATGAACAGTATAAAATAACAGTTATGTGCTGAAGTCCCAGCAAGATTTGTCTGTATCATTGGTTATCTGTCCAAATAATAATAATAATAATAATAATAATAACAATAATAATAATAATCAGGGCATGAGATCTATTGGGGGGCGCCCGGGTGGCTGAATGGTCTAAGGCAATCACTGACATCTCACCTCTATCTGCGATGGTTTGAGTCTCAGGCTTGACCAGCATGAGTATGAGAAAGCTTGCCAGTAGTTTCCTGTGGGTTGGTGGTTCTTCGTACACCATATACTGGCTGCCATGTATAGCCTACCATGTCCTGAAAAATGGTGGTAAATCCAAAGCAGCAACAAAATCCACTTGGCTAACTCCCGATCCAAGCTCAGATTTGGCTTAGGCAATCTGATGTTTGTAAAGTACTTGCCCATGGGCAAGTCCATAAAATTCAGTGTGAGGGAAGAAGGTCATATTCAGTTCATAATTCTTTATGTTCAGCTAGTTTTGTACTTTTTGATCTCACCTCAGTACCAATATGAACACCTTATTTTTATGTTTGTATGCAATGCATTTTTCAAATACATAACTGCCAGCAGTTTTTTTTAATTCTATTGATTGTTAATTTTACAAAATATACTGACTGCTGGTCATTTCCTTGTAGTCAGAGTCAATGTCACTATTGCATTTTCTCACTCAGACATAATAACATGAATTCTTAAGTCAGATTGGCTGAGAAACTTGAGGCGTGTGATAAATACCAATTAGCACAGTTTGGGGTGTTTTATGACAATCAAAACATTTGCTCACATTTTTTTCTTTAAACTATGTTATGTCCTAAATACTTCATTACTGCAGGACTGGCAGGTAAAAAATTAGATGGAGTGGGAGGTCATGTTCAGTTAGTGTGTGTGTGTGTGTGAGATTTGGATTTTTAACGTAGCTTTAACAATTTTTCAGTCATACCGCTACGATGTCTGCAGTGTGGCAGTTTATAGTGATGTCTAGCACTGGGGCATCATGCTGCAGACATGTAGCATGATGTCCCACCGAGTCACATTATCCTGACACCAGGCCGACAAGTCCTAATACTAACCTCTTAATGCTGAACGCCAAGCAAAGCAGCTGTTAGTACCATTTTTGTAAGTCTTTGGTATGACTCAGCTGGGGATCAAACCCACGACCTCCCGCATCTGAGGCGGACGCTCTAACCACTAGGCCACCTGAGCGGTCTGTTCAGTTCATAATGCTTTATGTTCAGCAATCTCGCCTTATTACATGAGTATCTTTATTTCGTATTTATATGGACTGCATTCTTCCAGTAGATAACTCCCCACAGATTCTTTTATCTATCGATTCCTTATTTTATGCAATGTACTGGCTCTCTGTCATTCCCATCTTGTAGTCTTTGTAATGTTACACCTCTAGGTCTTAAAATAAATAGGTAACAGAAAGGAAGTGAAACCAATAGTTTAAGCATAATTCAATAAAACACTTTATTTCCGTTGATTACAAAGTGAAAATTTAAGTAGAACTTACAGTATTGTGAAATAAATCCCAATAAATCCTAAATGTCCTATCACAAGTCCAAAGTATAGATTGTTCCAATGAATTCCAGTAGTTTTGAATGTCTTGATGTACCACAGTGATATAATCCAGAATGTCTTTGAATGAGTCTGCCCTAATCCCAAAGTGGTATTTTAGTCCAAAAGGTCAACGAGCACTTTTGTAATTCCAATTAATCATTTAAATAAATAATTCCTCTCATTGTAAGTGATTCCACAGACTGATCATAAAACAGGAATGTAAAATTGCTTATTTACAAACCCCACCTGACCTGTGTTGCAATAAATTGTTCTATGGAGGTCTTGAACTTAAATTTAAGTAAACATCTTGTTTGGTTGGCATTAATTCCACAACCCTCAATCACTGTCATAAATTAAGCACACAATAAAGATATAAATAACAGTAAGTCCTGCATTTTCTCATGCACATCAAGAATCAACAAAATTTCATTCTAATGTCATACATGGGGTTTGCCAACTTACCAAGCCACGGCATGCAAATGTGCAAGGAAGGCTGATTTAGAATAATTGGTGTGTCACATTGTTTTAATGCATGTTGCTGATTTCAAGGTGACTAGATTAATACTATAATCCATGAGATTTCCTTCATAGGTGTGTTTGGAAACAGCAGTCGTCTCTAATGACCAGCCACCTGAAAATCTAGCACCCACAAGCAGTGTTTATTGTCAGTTGTTTATGTGATTATTACAACAAACCGATGTATTTTTAATTGTTTGGAAACTGATGAAATGGATCATATAAGTGTTCTCAAATCATTCTTTAAAGTTGGCTTGTCAGAGATTGTCTGGATGCATGTCAGTGATTTCAAGGTGAAAAATGGATGACATGGAAGCAGAAGCAGGCATGTGAGTGGACACAGCATTCCCTAGAATAAAAGCAAAGAGTGAATTCATTAACGTTGGAATATTTCAGTGATGGAAATGGTTTTACCTTGGTTTCTTACAGGATTTGATAATAAAATCTTCATGATCAGTGGAATTTTAAGTGGAAATGTATCATATATTACAGCATGATCAAAATTAAGTAATTCTCAGTTCTGTTCTTGGCTGTTTAATGTTTCATTCTGAAGCGTATTACCTAAATGCCACTCTTGCTCTTAAAAATCTATTCATTTCCAAAACCCATATCTTTCTGTCCATTTTATCTGTATATTTTTGTACATGTACATTGTTTTGCTCTTCTGACCATATCTGCAATATAACCCTTCCTTTCTTTCCTCATCTAGATCTATCAGAATGTATTTTATATATATATATATATATATATATATATATATTGATAACTTTATTGACACATGACTTTAAGGTGCAAACAAAAATAACCAGAAGAAGTAAGTTCTGTACTTGTAAAATAAATATAATGCAGTTTCCTTTAAAATTTCCTATACTTTATTCTGTATTTTTTTACTTGTGATATTTTGTTGTCATATTTGGGGCAAGCTCAAATTCCCTTTGGGCAGGGTCATTTTTCCAGTCAACTTTCCCTGACTTTTATAAAGTTTGTAAAGCCCTGAATAATAACATAAATGTACATAGTGCTCTTGGAAGGCACTGTTTTTGGGAATAAATATGCCAAGGCGTGACTACCAAAAGTGTGTGTGATTTAGATTTTTAACATAGCTTTAACAATTTTTCAGTCATATCGCTACGATGTCTGCAGTGTGACAGTTTATAGTGATGTTTAGCACTGGGACATCATGCCGCAGACGTGGGATAATGTCCCACCCAGTCACATTATCCTGACACCAGGCCGACCAGTCCTAACACTAACCTCTTAATGCTGAATGCCAAGCAAGGCAACTGTTAGTTCCATTTTTAAAGTCTTTGGTATGACTCTGGTGGGGTTTGAGCCCACGACCTCCTGCATCTGAGGCGGATGCTCTAACCACTAGGCCACTGGCGTGGTTACTACTGAAAGAATTAATGTGAAAATGGCATACAAATTCTAGACAGTATCTATGAGTGACTTCTTCACACTTAAAATGCCTTTCCTTGATTCCAAGTATGTTTTACTGGAACAGCCCTAATGTAAGTTAAGATTTAATTGCAGTTGAATTTGGCAAGTTGCTTCAAGCACAAAGCTTATCTATTCATTTTTTTAAAGATTGTTAATTGTAAAAAAAATGCCCTTTTTGAAATATCATTGGTTTGTCCAATTTTGATATCATGTTAAGTCTGTTTCTTTAGACAAAGGATGATTACTTCAAGTAAGCAAATTTCCAGATGAACTTGTCCACATTGGCAAGCAATTTGAATAAGTAAATGTCCAGCTCTGTGTATGTCTAGGGGACATTCCATTGGTCAAGATGAGTGAAAAGCCCAGATTATTTTTTGTTCATACATTAATCTGTGTTTTACCAAACTTAAATTTCTTTGTTTTAAGATGAAACAAAGCATTGACATAACAAGTCATTTGTTGATGCCAGTCTGGGACGTTCTAGTGATATGAAAGTTTTGGCTATTTTATCATCTTGACATTTCATACAACCATACACTCACCATGAGACTGTTATGGGTATTATGTTAAGATGTTGTCCATCCTTCTCTCTGTACCAGTTTCATTTCTGCACAGTAACTCAATTAGTCCAATATCTACAGTTACCAAATTTTATAGATGGCTTGCACCTGTGGTGAGGAAGAACTGTATTGAATTTGGGTTCAAAAGGTAAAATATTAAAACGTGACTAAAAGAAGAAAATGGTTCTTCACAATAGCTCCAGTTGTCCACCATCTACAGTTTACCAAACTTTGTAAAAAGCTTTCACATGGGACAAGGAAGGCAACTATTGATTTTGGTGTGAAAGGTCAAAGATCATGGTCACTTAAAAGATCAAAAATGTTTCTGCAAAATAACCCGAGTTCTATACCTGGTACAGTTGCCAAACTCTGTGGATGGCTTGCACTTGTGGTAAGAAAGAATCCTAATATCTTTTGCTTCTAAAGGTATGGTTGAGGTATCAGGGACTAAAAGAATAAAAAAGTTACTGCACAATAGCATTAGTTCTGCATAACAGATCTGGACCAGACATTCAGGATAGTTTGCACTTGGTGTAAGAAGAAAACTGTTAATTTTGAGGTCAATAGTTATCACAGTGACTAAAAAATAAATGGTTTCCACACACAGAGATTTTCCGTACTTGACATTAATTATTATGTAGTTAATACAATTAATTTCTCAACTTTTTGACTATGGTTTCAAGGTCACACATTTTATAGCAATGCTTGATTGGGTGCTCAAAATTCATGCCTTAGCCTTCCTGTTCGTGATAAATTACTTTTTTTAAAATAACATTTTCAGCCGAATGTTGCCAGATGCCACATTACCCCCATGCATTGACCATACCTATGCACAATGGCTTGAGAGGGAGGAGCCTCCTGTTTCCCCTCAACCCTCACCATTCAAGAGAATATCTGGTACTCCCATGAAGAAGCTTTCCCCTAAAGGTAAAAAAAAGGCCTTTGACAAGTGGAGTGTGTGTGTGTCTATCTATCTATCTATCTATATATATATATATATATATATATATATATATATATATATATTTAAAGGTTTAGAGATGTTTTCTGATCTTTTAATATTGGATAAGCCTGCATAGTGAAATCGTCGACTGAAAAGTTATGTAATTTGAGTGAGTAATGACAGTCCACTTGGTTGGCTTGTTTGTTGTTTTTTTTTAAATTAAGTCTTGGAGATTTTATTTCTTTCTTGCAAATGGGGCATATTTATTTTTTCCTGCAATGGACCATTTGTGTTTTACAAATGCAAATCTCCTTTTCAGCTATACAGAAAACATGGTGTAAATAACTGTTTATCTGTAGGTTTAAAGTATATTTTATCTAATATTTTATTTTCATGTAATATTGTTGTATCAAGGAATGTGATATCTTCTTTCAAGTATTCAACTGGAAACATAATAGTTGTATGACATTGTTACAGTATTGATGGAATCTTTAGTTCCAGTTCTGTTCAGGTTCAGCTGATACAGATATTGTCTATAAATCTTAAATAATGAAATGAGCTGAATTTAGCAGTTTCCATCCTAAATTGCTGATTCAGATAATGTTGTAAGATGGGGGCAGCTTTGGTCTTCATGGCAGTGCTGCCAACGTATGTGTAGTGAGAGTCATGAGAAATGAAATTATTGCAGATTTGCACTAGATTGCTTTGATTAGAGAGGCATTATTTGCATCTTAAGGTCCTACCTATTGAGGTTAACCCTTTATAGTTTGGTACATTATTGTATAGGGAAGTGATGCCCATTGTAATCAGAATGAACGTTTTCAGTGAGTTGTTAAAAGCTAGTTATTTCTTGATGTAACCTATCGAATCTTTAATATATAGGGGATAGATTCGACAAATGGTGTGTGGGGTGATATGTTCATCAACTAAACTAAATTTTAACAAGTTTACAGAAGACTGCAGTATATTCATTGTTAGTTGGTGGTGACCCTGCATTTTTTTTATCAGAAATGATGGACAAGTTCTTCTTCCAAAGAGTTCATTTCATCATTCTGTATTGGTAAATCATGGAAGAATTGTTTCAGCCTTATGCATACAAAAATGCATTTTAAGTCGTTGTTGACATCACCTTGTATAATTCCTTATTGGAGGAACAAAACGATAATCTTTATTTAAGACAGAAATATAATTACTTAGAGGAAAATGCAGAAGTTTCAGTAAGTTAGAAACATAAAGATTGTTATCTTTATTAGAAAAATATTGTTCAAATTTGCAAAAGATCTCATGTTTCTGAGAATTACCACATGGATATTTCTTGCATATCCTTTGTGGTTTTTATTTTGGTTGCTGGATGTAACTGGTTTGTTGCTTTTGGGTCTGGGTCATCTAGCTTCCCTTCTCACTTCATTGTATTTAACTATGTTGTACTATGTATTTTAATATTTGCATTTTCATCCTACAGCCCTCTTAGAATCAGAAGAAAGTATTGAGAACTCATCCTTGGACATGTCTGATGAAGCAGGAGAAGATGTACGCAGATGCATCCTGTGTTCGATGTTTGGAGATCAAGACAATAATGTAAGTTTTTCTTTGTCCTGGCACTTTGGTCGTAGATACTGTTTTTATCCCTGCCATCAGACCATAGGTATGTCTTGGCCCAGCCCAAATTTTTCCTTTGTACTAAATATTAATTTTATTTGAAATACAGTTTTATTATATCCCCTTCTTAAAATGGGTATTATATATTAGCTTTTGATGTCCATCAATTAACATATGTGTCTGGCCCATAACTTTGTAACATTATGAGAGATTTTCATGAAACTTTGTTCATTATATATCATGAGTAAGACAGTATGTTGTGTACCATAACCATGCCCCCTGTCTCATGGTTGAGGTAAAAGGAAGGACATCTGTCATTTAAAAATTTTAATGGCATTTTAATGAAGCCTGCAACATATCTTAACAGTGACTTTTATTCAGTCCCTGTCCTGACGGTCAAGGTCACCGCAAGGGATAATTCAAGTCAGTGGTCAGTTTCCTTAATCAGTGTCACTTTCAGGTCTCTGAGATATTTTGAAGACGCTTTACCCACACCATACGATGCAATAGTCAATCTTCTAGCTCACAGGTCAAGGGCATTAGTAGTGGAAAAAAATTCACAAGGCTGGCAGTACTGTTATTTTACTTTAGTTTCATTGGCAGATAAAGGGGCACGAGCTGTCTAGACTAAGATGTTGCTACATCTGTGTATGCAAACACTTGGACCAGTTATGTTGCAGATGAAAATACTTATCAGAGATTTGTACTGTGAGTTTGGAAGACTGGTGCTCAAATCCTGTTTTTCCAATATACCCATTGCTGGTTCATAGGTTCACTTTGGGTCTTTTCAGTAATGTCCAGATTTATAGGGCTATTCTACAATTAAAATTGTTAGGAGGATTGGAAGGTACTCTTTTAATGACTCCATCCTATACTTCAAGTATTGTAAAGTTTTTACCTTTGTCTTTTATTTTACATACCTTATTTATATTTTTTACTTTTATTATTTACATATGTATGGATGGATGGATAGACAGACAGATGGCACCTCAGCATAATAGTGACTATGATGGCAACTAAAGGTGTTGTCTTCTATCTTTTACATTCATACTACATACAGACAACTTGCAGACTTCATCACCTATCCAAATTAAATTAGATTGGTCAACATAATAACTTAACAATAACAGCAGTGTGAGTTACCACCACCTATGTTGAATTAGAAATTAGCTGCATTTGCTTAGTGGAGACTTTTAAGGCAAAACCTTAATCCAGTTTTCACCTTGTGAAGTCATGAAGGCTGCCAACTACTGGAGACAAAAGATTGAGGTCATTAAGACCAAACATGGGTTGGTCATTTAATGTGCCATTCACAGTTCTCTTCTGATGATTGACCATTCAAAATCTTCAGTTAGATAACTATGTAATACATATTTTTCATTCTTTGGGGTTTTTTCCATATCAGGATGCTGGGCGCCTCCTGTATGCTGGTCAGGATGACTGGATCCATATTAACTGTGCATTGTGGTCAGCAGAGGTATATGAGGACAGCAATGGATCGCTGCAGAATGTCCAGGAGGCATACAGCAGGGGCAAGATGCTGGTAGGTAGTTTTCAAAGATGTTCAGGATGTATTCTTTTATTTAAGTACACTAAGACCTGTCTTAGTGAAGGTCTTGATATAAGGACACCTTTTTCTGACAGTGTTTATGGATCCAGATTTTTGTCTTCGCTTTTAAAGGGCACCAGCTTAAAAAGGACAGATTTTTTTGATTCCCAGAATGTTCATTATAGACAGGTTTCACTGTTTGTAAAGCTTTGACATGTTAAAGTTTAAGGAAGGTTTTTCATTGGGAATCTTTCAACATTAGATCTACCCAGCCCTAAAGGAGACCAGAAATGAATGGAAATATAGAATAATAATAAAAGCACTATAGAAGAAAACCTTATTCTGAAGTATCATCTGCGACAGTAATGCCAATATTTAAATATTGTCGTATCCTCAAGGAGCTGAATTTCCGTGACCTCATATGCAAAATTACCGCGCCTATTCGGTTACTTTCATGATGTGATATCATAGTAGCGACTCCAGCATCCCAACTGGCAGTTGCTAGAGTAAAAGACAATGCCGTTTTGCATTGCTTACAGGTGTAATGGCACATTAAGAAAAGGCTGTGGACAAATTTTTTTTCTTTTCCAAAAGATAAAGACATAAAACAAGTATGGATACATTATTGCAAGCGAGTCAATTTCAAAGTGACACTGTACAGCACTCTGTGCTCATTACATTTCTCAAAGGAGTGTTATGAGAGGGATCCTGAAAAAATGGCAGCTCTAGGATACGCAAATGCTAGGCCTAGACTAAAAGTTGTCACTGTTCCAGATATACTGTTGGATATTTTAAATCCTGGGAAAAGTGTTGAACATGTGAGTTATGAAAATAGGCAGAAGGCCGAATAAATGACCACAAAATGCAACAATCAATTCACAGATCTTTTATCTACACCAGCAGTGCTAAAAAAATTTGATAGCCCGACACCCGGGGCCCCTCTAATTTTAGTTCGTGTCCATCCTGTATTCCAAGAGAGGTGCCCAACGGGCTTGTTGAAAAATAATTGTTTGCCTGAGGAAATGAGTAAATGTATATTCAAGATGTTGACATACATGCCTTAACACAGCACAATCTAAATCAAATCATGGCTTCCTATGTGAAATTGAGATCTGATTTTAATGAAATGGAAGGTTTGCTAAAAATAAGATTCTAAACCCCTGACATGGTCGTGTTTCAAGAAAACACAATTTTCAGTAATCTTAAAAAAATTATAAAAAAATTTATTACAAAAACAACAACAAAAAAAACCTTTCAGTCAATGCCTGTTACATGTAGTATGTATAAACGGTAATCTATAATGATTGGGCAGTTTAAATAGCAGCTATTAAAAGAAAAGAGGTCAGGTATAAAATCAAAGTTTCACATTAACTGGCTGACAATAGAAATTGGGGGGGAGGCGACTATTGACCCCACCTTCTTGCCCGAATGTGTGAGCATCCATGGGACACGACATTTCTCCCTATGATATGCCTTATTATCCTCCAAGGCAAGCCCCTTTTTTCATATTATGGTCAGCTGTGGCTAAACTGCAAAATAGCTAAAGTTTTGACTTAAGTAGACCTACACAAGCAATAAAGCCAGTGTGACTAATTTACAGTTAATCCTTATCCTTGTATTTATCTTGTGAAAAGGACTGCCCTTCAGACATACTTCAAAAAAACCAAGTTCGACAGTGTGTGTATGCAAGCACCAGCAATTGATTGGCAAATAAACGATGCCCTATTTTGTTGTAACTTTGACGCATAGGACTTCATTTTGACAGTTCAAATCTGCAGTCACAAGTTACCGTACATGTGGCAACTGTTTTTCCCATGTTTTATGTCCCACCTTATTTCCTTAGGTTTAAGTCTTAAGGCATGTAACACTGTTTACTGAATAAAAATATTTATTCTGAATTAGTTTTGTGGGGGCACATATACTGCATGGTATATTTTGTTTTATTCCTTCTTTTAATCATGGTAATTAAACTTTATATATATGGTACAAGAATGTCAGGTGTTAACTGGCCAAGTTTCTTTGGCAGAAATGGAGATGCGATTTTGTTTGCAGAGAAAATTACACAGCATTCACAGTGATCATTCATCGGATTTGAGCTAATTGGTGACAATTTTATTTTTTAATTTTTTTTTTTACCATAGTACTTTTGTAGTAGTTTTTAAAAATCTCAAATTTATGTGAATGATGTTTAATCTTAACATTCTATTTACTGAAGAAAAGAACTGTCTTGTGATATTAAATTATTTCATTCAGTACCGGATTTAGACATAGCGAGGCCCTAAGCTATGGGAAGCTGTAGAGGCCCTATTTGGTATAAAATAAAATTGAGAGGCCCCTTCAGACTGTGAGGCCCTAAGCTGTAGCTTGTTTAGCATATGCCTAACTCCATCCCTTGATTTCATCACTACAATATTCAAAAGTGATAAAATAGAATATGGTATCTGTGGATTACATATGTTATATCTATTTATGTATGGGTTTTTTTTCTGAGAAATGAAAATTGACAGACATAAAGGAATACTTGGGAGTTCTCTGCGAAAAATAGGAGATATTACTAGATCGGGAGGTAGGTGTGGAAATACCCCCAAAATCAGGAGGTTTTTTCCCGGCTTGAGAGTTGACAGGTATGAACTGTCCGGGCTTGTGGAATTTCAGTCAGGGCTTGTGAGTTCATTTAAGTCACCAGCCCGGCGCCTGTGCCTAAAAAATTTTCTTTGAGCACTGACCATTACAGTACATTAACTGTTATACCAGACATGTATATATTATCAGATCTGTCAATACGCTAACTGTAGCCTGCATGTAAAATACACTGTAATTGAATCATAAGAAGGAAGCTTCTTAATGTTTAAATTAATTACTCATGATTTCTGTTTTGCAGATTTATTTGTGGGTTTTTTTTGGAAAAACTAATGCTTAAGTTATGACCGATGAAAACCGTTCTCAATGCCTTTTACACCTCTCCAGTAATGGATATTGTTTCACACACAAGTCAGTTTTTACATTGGGCACCATCACTTAATCCTTATCATATTTTTGTACAGCACATAATGTATAAGTATTTATTTTAAAATTACATTGCTTTTTTTAAATTCCAAAATATGAAATATGAGCACCTTCTTACTGTTGTACTTTTCTGCTTTTGGGTCTTAAACACATTGTTAACACACAAATCAACAGATATAGTTATGAGCATTTCTCACCCATGCGACAGAGGAATCTAGCTGTTTTGCTAACCTTACTTTTCTTATCTCAGTCTGGTTGTCTCAGACAGGTCGTCTCAGTCAAGGTGTCCACGCGCTTGAAACTTCTTTTAAAAAAAGAAACCATTGTTGTCTTCTGCTATGCCTGACGTAGTTGTTCGAAAATCAAACAACAACAACAACAAACAAATATATAACAAGACAACATAGTAACTTAAGGTCTCTCCATTTTTGAGAACACACCATACAAAACATTTCGAGAGAGACAGACACACACACACATGATGTTGAGCTTTTTGGTATTATGCTAGTTCGTTCCACACAGCATAGTCAGTTTTATCCTATCTGCAGGCCTGACTCAGTACATTTTCAGGTCAGCATCATTAAATGTAGCTAAAGCTATTTAACTAGTTTTAAATACTTCGTGGGAAACAAATTATATGCTGTTAGCTACATTTAATGACGCTGACCTGAAAATTGACTGTGCTACAGATAGGATCAAATTCTCAATGCTGTGTGAAATGAACTATGATAGAAAACACTGATCTATGCACATAGCCTATAGACCTATACACTTCATAGTCTTCCAACGCTCTTAACAACTACAGAAAACTTAGTAACAGCCAGAAATGTGTTATGTCAAACATGCTTTATTTTATTTTTGTTAAGCATCTCCATTGCACCCAAGTTGAATCAAAAATATACCTACAATATTTAACGACAAATAATGCACTTACCAGCCAGAAGGAATCATTTATCTGTCAACACATTAATCCATAAGCAAATTTCACTGTAACACTTGCCATATTTTCCAAGACAGAAAAATAAATTTTCAAAGAATCCGCGAACTTGAAAGTTTAGCACATAGTTATCCACTGGGGTCTATATTTGGAGGGTCTTTTATACATGGGGGTACTTGTACAATCAGTATTAATTACAACACAAATATGTCACAAACAGTTTCACCTCCTCTAAAGAAAAGGAGAGTTATATATGATAGTGACACCGATCTCTATTTACTTGTAAATAACCCAAGCACAGACACTCATACTACATGTATATACACTACAACAGAGCTGTGGGCCGAGTATAGTTTCATTATGTACAATATAATTTTCTAAATTGGAACTAATGAAAATGAAACATTTTCTTGTAATAAATATTAACTATTTATTGTTAATTTCATATAACATCCATATATTAAATGTGGTAATACCTAAAAACTATGCAACATTTAATGTTATTTTTTTTGGCTCACGCTTAAAAACTGTGTACTTCGGATGACACGTCACGCCACAGTCCTCATTAACATATTTGTATTAATGCACCACATGTAAACATTGGCGTATGAACTATATTGCACAAGGGAGGAGTTCTTTCTTACTTTAAAGGATAATATTGGGTGAGAAAAATAATCTATGTTGGGGTTTGGACCGAGACAAGGAAATCCCAGTTGTGGGGTTAGATTATATGTCTCCCCACTCGGGCAAGCCTCGTGGGGAGACAAATAATGTAACCCCTTGACTGGGATTTCCTTGTCTCAGTCCAAACCCCAACATAGATTCTATATATCTCGGAAGCAGATTCAACTTTTGAATGTGCAACCCAAATCTGGTCTCCTCATGTCTGTCTCGCTCACCATGTTTCTGTTTGTATTCGAGGACTGGCTAGTATTGCTTCACGGGACCATGTGATCTGTCGTCTCATCAAAACTTGGAAAATGTCTGCAATTTTCGGAATCGTGGTATCATCCACGCAATATAATCACTACCCGCCTATGATATTGAATTTATAAACATTTCAGTCGAAAAATTTTATTTCTGGTCTCCTTTAAAATTCATTAGCTAATTCATCTCCATCTGTAGACCAGAAGAGCTAATGGAATGGTCAGTTTTCTATCTGTTTGCACAAGTTTATTATTGCTACTCATCCGAAGCTACTTGGAGGATTGCCATAAACCTTTACACATCCATCCCATACTCTAGTTGGTCCTAGATAAAAATGGTGCTTCTCACACGTCCAGTATGGCCACGACATTGGTCATCTTGAAAATCTTATTATTGCCACTCCTCCTGAATGGATATTAATATCAACATGGGGTTTTACTAAAAGTTGGCTTATGATGTCTAGTTGGTCATAAACGAAAATGGTTCCGATCTAAAATAAAAAATGGCCACCACAGCAGCCATCTTGAAAATCTTGTTGTTGCTTCTGCTTTTGAGTGGATGGTCATATCAGCATGGGGATTGTACAAAAGTAGTTCTTACAATATTTATTTGGTCCTAAATGAAAATGGGGCCGATCTGATATCCAGTGTGGCCACCATGGCTGACATCTTGAAAATTTTGTTATAGCTCCTTCTGAATGGATGGTCTGGTCAGCATGAAGATTTCACTAAAAGATTCCTTATGATGTCTTCTTGCTAGTTCTAAATAATAATGTCATTGATCTGGGGTTTCATATGGCCACCACGTTGACCGTCATGAAAGTTTTATGATTGCTTTACCTTCTACATCAGTGGTCATATCAACATGGGATTTTCAGTACTTAAAATCTTTTTATGATGTCTGCTTGGTCCCAGATGGAAAAAATGATGCTGATCTGAAGTTCATTATGGCCACCACTGCAGCCATCAAAGAATCTTTGTTTGCTACTCTCCTAAACAGAATGTATTATTGAGATAGGGTTTTCACCAAAAGACTTTGATGTCAGCTTGGTGCTGAACTGGGGTCTAATATGGCTACCACAGTGGCCAGCTTGAAAATCTTGTTTTCACTACTTCTCCAGAATGAATGGTCATATCATCATGGTGTTTTCATTAAATGACTTTATAATGTTTTGTTGATCATCAAGAAAATGTTACTTATCTAATGTCCAATATGGCTGCCTAGTGGCCATCATGACAATCTTGTTTTTGCTACTTGTTTTAAATGGAAAGTCATTTTATCTTGGGTTTTCACCTATAGACTTCTTATGATACTTAGTTGGTCCAAAAATGGCAGTTATACATCCAATAAGGGTGCCATGATAAATGTCAAAATCTTGTTGTCACTACTCCCCCTGAATGGATGATCATTATGACATAGGGTTTTAACAAAAGGCTTCTAATGTTGTTTACTTGTCCATAATGAAATTGGTGCCAGTGTGACATGCAGTGTCCACCACAGCATCTAATTTGAAAATCCTGTATTGCCAGAGAATGTTGGAGATGCTTTCAACACTCAGCAGTTAAAGGAAAGGAATAGTCTTATCTTGAATTCCTGGAAAGTCTTTTTGCCCAGTGGAGTGTCAGTCCCTTCAAGAAACTTGTAATTTAAATTATTTTCTTATACCCATATGATTTATAGCTTTCACTATTACGCTTTAAAATGTTCATATTTGCTTTTTGTTTTGTTGTAATATTCTGTTTGTCAGCATTTGTCCCATTGTCAGATTTGCCAACTTGCTGTTACGATTAGTGTGCATTCTGTCCCACTGTCAGATCTGCCAACATGTATGATTTGACCTTAAGTCTTACGGAAATGACCCATAAATTATGGACTTATGGAATAATGGCAAAAAATATGAAAATATGATCATTGCAATTAAATCTGGACACTACCTTATGTGTGTTTGATCCAAATCTGGGTTTTAGATTAGATTTAGTGGAGTTAGTGGCCAGGGAATGAATGGAACTTGACAGGAGTACTTCAGATGCATCATATTTTTCATGCATGATGAATACCTGCATTATCAAGCTGTTACATATATAGCATTTTTATAGAAATGGTGTTGAGTGAATGAAAACATATTGAAGATGAAAAAGGACAGTATGTCTCTTAAAAAGTTTAAACAATCTGCACAAATATAAAAGGGAAATAATCAGATTCTTGGGAGAAGAAATGCCTGAAAAGCAACAATTATATTTATTGGACATCTTGTGTTGATTTGAATATGTCATGGTGTGAGAGATAATAGCTGTCATGATGTGAAATTCAAAATAAACCCAAAGATTATTTCATATTGCGAGAGATAACAAGAAGCATTTGAGCTCCATGGGATATGGAACTGCAGTTTTTTAAATTGTACTGGATGTAATCAAGGTCTGTGTGTACTTACAGACTATTTAGTTTAAAATAATCTCAGTTTCAGATTACATTTCTGAACTGACTGGAATTTTTTCCAAGTCGACAATAGCAGTACATGATATTTTGTTATAACTTACTAAAGCTTGATCAATATTAGCTGTGTTGTTGAGAAGTCTTTTTAGGGTTGGCATGTATGAAATTTATTTTTGATGGATAAAATTATATATGCTGATGGTTTTCTTTCAGAAATGTGACTTATGTCAGAAGTCGGGAGCAACTGTGGGCTGTAACACTAGAGGCTGTCCAGCCAATTATCATTTCATGTGCGCCAGGGGAGACAACTGTGTCTTCCAAGAGGACAAGAAAGTCTTCTGCAAATTTCACCAAGACAGAGTGGATGGAGATGTAAGTTCAGGGAAAATTTTAATGCATGTGTTATCTGATTAGTCCAATGAGAAATCTTATGGCAGTAAAATTCACTGAGAACTGTCTTGATGTTTTATTTCAATGTGACATCATGATGCTCCTTGTGCATACCTTAGAAGACATGGATTATCTCTGTACCACATTGACCATAGCAAATATAACTAGCCAAAAACTGCATCTAATACTTTGCAGTCTGATTGGATGCAACTGATCCAATTAGATTACTTATTACATTTACTATGATGGAATTAGTAGACAACGACATATGTTGCATGTAAGCTACTCCAGTTTAAACCTCTCACACTAGTTTTTAGCTCTACTGGAAGATTACCGCTAATGAGATTAGAGTGATCTCTGCATGCCTTGCATTTGAACTTAATGTTTAGGTCCGAGTTATAATAGAAGCTGTTGGCTTACAAAAAGATTCAACCTTCTCAAGTTTCATCTCAGAGATTTAGCTTTGCAGGTGCAAACCTTGAATCTGGTAGGTCCAATGTCAGAAGCCCAGATGACCACCAGACTCAATTAAAACAATCAGCACAATAATGATCTTCTTTACCATATATAGGAGTCACAGATCAGGTGACCTTAGGTTGTGTTGCTTATATAATTAGGAGAATGGGTTATCATTTGCATGTGAAATCCAGCCATTGTTCCCATGAAGGATACCCGAGGTAGAGGTTGGATACTCAGCATTCCCTTCTCCTTTTCTCCTAACATATGTGATTGGTGTAGAAAAAATTTTTCACCTTTAGTAGGGCTAGATTAGCAAGGTAGCAGGCTAATATCCCTGACTCAGTGTCATTGGTAAGTATTTTCAGAGAAACACAGTATACTTAAAATTTGCATTTAAGCTAAGAAAGTGATCATATATATATATATATATATATATATATATATATATATATATATATAGTCTGCAAAAGAAAATAAATGGTACTAACATTAATATACAATGTAGCAACTATATACTTCAAGTTTTTTGGTCCCCTCTACAGTTTCAGTAATTGTGAGAATTTGCATTTACCAGCTAACAAATGTTGGCTGCAGTGTTGAGCGATATCAGACCCACTTTTGGTCTTGTTTAAAAAATATCCTGAGAGAAGAAAATAATATTGTTTCTGAGGACAGTTTTAGTAGTTTTATTTTAGTGAAAATTCAAGCCTACACTGACCTAATGCATTTGAAAGACAATTTATGATTACTTCTGCCAATAACACTACACTCATTTATTATTACACACATTAACACTACACTCATAAGCAATACACTTGTTATTACACACATTAACACTTGCTCCTTAATGTTACTTATTAGCAGTACACATTATCATTATATGCATTGACTCTATACTCATTAATATTACACTTATTAGCACTACACTTGTCAATATTTTACTCATTAGCACTGCACATAAAAATTCTCAAATTGTTAAATACAAGATCATCAGTCTCATATTGCAACATGTAGATAACTTTGTTTGGACTAAGTTATGAGCTGACAATTTAAGGTCCTCCTGGCTGACCAAAAATATATTTATTGTATAAGGTTAACTTTTTAATACACTGCAAATTTTTACAAAATTTTATAATCTAGTCCTCTGTAATGAATAAGCTTTTATAATTGGTATTATTCAAGTTTACTTCATCTTGTACAATGCAGTCGAGTATAAATTTAGAGTAGTAAAAATAACTCACACTCTTAATATTTGATTAATGTGATATTAATATTTGGCCCAGGAATGGATAATAGACATAGATCAATGGGCATTCCCATATATCATCCACATGTAAAATTCATTTATACATTTATGATCATTAGAAAAATTTTGAAATGTAAAATTTGGTCTATTCATTAGGTAATCATTTTATTTTCTTTTCTGAATGTAGATTTGCAGGGAGGCTTTATTACTGAATTTGATCGTACTGTCCAATTAAGTGCAGCTGTCTGTTGAGACTTATTGTTATGAATTGTTGGATGCTAACGAGCTGTCATACAGCATGTACCATTGTAGTCTTTCCATAACTTGTTCATAACATGACTGCTGAGTTGTATATATCCCATGATTTTGTGAGCACACTTACTAACATGCCATATATGTTCATGTCTAAAGTGGGGCTCTGGCTGGCTGAGTAATCTAAGGCACACACCTTTACAAATAACTGACAAATCTAACCACTGTCTGAGTGAGTTTGAGTCTTGGCTCAACCAGCTTGGGTATATGAATAAGCTTGCCAGTAGCTTTCTAGGGGTCAATGGTTCTTCTCATAGTCTTACTGTGTTCTTAGTTGTGCTGGCTGCCATGCAGAGCCTACCATGTTCTGAAAAATGGCATTAAATGTACAAACCAAACCAACTATGTCAAAAGCACAAGTCATACAGGTCTTTAAGACATTCAGAACATACTAGAGTTTTACACATACCTTGAAATGGTGACTATGTACCTTATTTTTCTTGTGTTTGATCATTATTTCTTGGAAGATTGTTATATACCCCCCCCCCCCGAAATACATGTGACAACATAACTGTCCAAGTACGTTGACATTTTTACATGAAGCCAACCAAGAGATGCAACGCATTTTAAACTGGACTGAATGTCACACTATGATGTCACAGTGAAATCACTGTATTTTGGAAAAATAAATTGAACTACTCTTTGCACAGGTAATGGTTAGACCCAGCATCAGCTTTTTGGACCCAATTTAGTGCCTGATTGCAATTGTAACAGTTAGTAGTAATTGATAATTTTTTTTGGGGAACGTTTTTTGATAGAAAGTAAGATTTTAGAACACTCAGTATCTGGCCATCTTTGATATGAAAGGTAACAATTAGTCAAGATTTGAAATCCTGTACTGTGGAGTAATGTTTTAAGTTATTGCTGTATGACTGTATTATATAGCATCAGCATCATCAGCATCAGTTCCGTAGTCTGGTAGACCGTTGGGGCACCACACAAGACCGAACAATCAGCTTCCTCCATTCCTGTCGATTTTCCGTCTTTCTTATTGAGTCGCTCAATGTGAAGACTGTCCACTCTCGAATGTTGTCTTCCCACCTCTTTCTCTGCCTGCCTCTCTTTCTTCTTCCTTGTACAGTGCCTTGCAGGATTGTCTTGGTAAGTCCAGATGATCGTGAAACATGCCCATACCACTGCAGTTTACGTTTTTTCACTGTGCTCAGGAGGTCTTCGTGAGGCCCAATGGCTTGTCTGATCCTTTGCCGTATTTCTTCATTGGTGACACGATCTTTGTATGAGACGCCGAGGATATTTCGGAAGCATCTCATCTCTGTGGCTTGTATCCTTTTCTCTAAGTCAGCTGTTATGGTCCATGATTCACAGGCGTAGAGAAATATGGAGATAACCAGTGAGTGCATCAGTCGGACCTTTGAACTGAGTGCGGTGTTCTTGTTGTTCCAGATGGGCTTCAGTTTTGTCAGCGCTGCTGTTGTCTGCGTAATTCTGGAGAGTACTTCAGGCTTTGATCCTTCATCTGTTACAATTTCCCCCAAATGCTTGAAGCTGTGGACTGTTTCTAGCTTTGTACCTTGGACCCTGATGTCAGTACTGATGCCCTTGGTGTTGTTGGTCATCAGTTTGGTCTTCTCTGCACTGATTTCCATGCCGTAGGCTGCAGAGGTTTTGTCGAGGCTCTCTATGAAGCTAGCTATTTCTTGTTCATTTCCTGCTAGTCCATCAATGTCGTCGGCAAAACGTAAGTTGGTGACTGTTCTGCCTCCAATGCTGACTGTCTCTTCATGCTTTTCAAGCGTGTCAGCCATGATTCTCTCCAGAAAGATGTTGAATAGTGTGAGAGAGATCAGACAGCCTTGTCTGACTCCAACTGTCATTCTGAACCAGTCCTCTATGCTGCTGTTGAAGTATACTGCACTGGTGGCCTTGTCATACAGGTGCTCTATTACTATGATGAGGTTGGCATTGATGTTGTACAGTCTCATGGTCGCCCACAAGGCTGCATGCCATACCCTGTCAAATGCCTTCTTGAAATCCACGAAGACATGGTACAGATCTTGCTGGTGTTGGAGGTACTTCTCACACAATATCCTGAGGTTGAAGATCTGCTTTGTTGTGCTGCGCCCTGTTCTGAAACCTGCCTGCTCCTCGGCAATGATCTTTTCAGCCTGTGGCTTTAGTCTGTTTAGCAGTATCCTCAACATGACTTTGCTTGGATGGCTTATAAGACTGATTGTACAGTGGTTTTGACACTGTTGTAAGTTGCCTTTCTTGGGTAGGGTGATGATCAGTGATTGTGTCCACAGCGATGGCCATTCTCTTGTTAACCAGATCTTGTTGCATATGTTTGTGAGGGCACTAATCATTGCTTCTCCTCCTGCTTGGACCAGTTCTGCTGGGATGTTGTCCACTCCTGCCGACTTCCTCTTTTTCAACGATCTCACTGCTGCTTCTACTTCATCCCATAGGATAGGGTGGTTGTCGTTGTTGCTGGAGGGACGTTCAGTACCTCTGGATCTATTATGGGTTGGTGGTTGTAAAGTTCTGCGCAATACTCTGTCCATCTTTTCAGAATGCCTTTTTCTTCTGTGAGGCAGTTTCCGGCTTTGTCCTGTAAGGAGGCAACTCGCCATTGTTTTGTGCTTGTTAGATCTTTGACCGGCTGGTATGCTTTCTTGCTGTTGTTCCTTTTCAAGTTTCCCTCAGTGTCTTTGGACTGTTCTTCTATCCAGTTCTCTTTTGCTTTTTTCATGCTTTTCTTGACTTCCTGGTTGACTGCCTTATACTGCTCTGCCCCTTCTGTATCATTCTTCTTCTTCTTCAGCTCCCTCCTCTTGTCACACAGGTTCAGGACCTCAGCTGTGACCCAGGGCTTCTTGACTGGGCGATGTCTACCAAGGATCTCGCTGGCTGTTTCTGTCATTGCTGTATTAAAGGTGGTGATCAACATGTCCATGTCTGTATTGTCAGCGTCGAGGATGGTGAGTGGTGTAAATTTCCCACCAATCTTTGCTTGGAAGGCTTCTGCTACTTCTGGATCCTTTAGCTTCTCAAGATCGAACTTTATTCTTGTTTGGTTATCTTTCTTGACCTTCTTTAGATGTAGCCTGAGGGTCATCATCACCAGATCATGGTCACTTCCAATGTCCGCTCCGGGAAAGCTTTGAGTCTTGGCGATGTTTACACTTGACTGTATGCGCCTCTTTACCATGATGTAGTCGATCTGACTGTGATGGTCTCCGCTTGGACTATGCCATGTCCATCTTTTGGATACTTTGTGTTGGCCGAAGGTGTTTGCCAGCATAAGGTCATTGTAAGTAGTGAATTCCAGGAGACTGAGGCCTCTCTCGTTGGTCTGTGCATTGCAGCAGCGCCCACATGTTCCCTTCCAGTTCATGCAAGCGTCCTTGCCTATCTTGGCATTCCAATTGCCTTGCACAACCAGAATGTCTTTCTTCAGTGTTTTATCCACAACTTCTTGTAGCTGGTCATAGAAGTCTTCCACATCTGCGTCATCATAGTCTGATGTTGGAACGTATGCCTGTATGATGGTGATGTTGAATGGGGTTGCCCTGAGGCGGATGGTGATGAGCCGGCCGACATCCCATGACAGTAGTCACGCTGTCCTTGTGGACAAGAACCCAACTCCCTGCTCATATATAGCACACACCTTAGAAGTCTGAAAGTTTGGTGTTTTAATTCAGTTTGAATACTTTTGGTATCAGGTCAGCTCAAATCTATGCTGTACCTGTCACAATTCCTTAAAAACTCTTTGAAGATAATTTTGTGGGAGCCTGCACACATGCATACACAAACATAGAACAAGGTTTTTGACATTTAGTAGACTTAAACAAATAGGGCAAGTTAGTAGGAATGCTCATGTGGTGTTAAGCACCTGTCACTGACGTTATAATTAGGTTATAGAAGATTGCACTAACTAGTGGCACACTATATGGCTGCTAGTTGCCAGCTAATCGGTCACAGTTCAGACAGTAAGTGGCAACTGGGTCAATCAGACATTGCAATCAAAACCCACAGTAATTTCTAATATTTACTTTGTTCTTGTCATGTAGTAGTCCACATTTATAGAGTCTGATTGTTCAGGATAAACAATACATTATCTCTTTTGGTACTATTTTCAGCTAGTAGAAGATAACAATTTTGCTGTGCTCAGGCGAGTTTATGTTAGTCAAGAAAATATTCGCTACACCAAAAAACCATGGTCAAGGGGGCTTAATCCTGCTGAGATCAACATCATTATTGGTGAGTTGTACTTATATTTTCTCATTTTACATTTGAATAGCTAATGCTATTCATAGAATAAAAATCTTATGGTACAGATTAGCTATAAAATCATATTATACTTATAGGAAAGTGCTCCTGTTTCCAAAGTAGTTGTCAGATTTTGCCCATAGCATTGAAACATTTGATTATTTGGTTTACCAGAAAAGAGTTCCACTTAGTAATTTTGTTCCAAATGTTGGTCTCATTTTACTTTAGTCTTTACCCATTACCAGTGTTCTTTTGAATAATAATGATGAGAAGACTGAATAATAGTAACAAACTGTAAGTTCTTGCAAAACTTTGTAACAAGTATAGATCCATTGTGGTTTGTTTTACGTTTCAAGGGAAGTAACTTTAATTATCTGATTATACTTTACAGTAGTTATCTCACTTGGTTAGTGTTCCACTGATAGTAATACTTATTGATGACCCATAAATACAGATATAGAGATTGAATGTTTTATTCACTTTGTGTGTTTGTTTGTGTATGTATATTAAATAAATATATATGTATGTATGTAACCAATCCTTTCATTTTGCAATAGGTTCCTCCACCATTGAATGTCTTGGCAGATTGACTCCACTGTCAGACCAGAGAAACTACCTTGTTCCTGTTGATTTTATGTAAGTAGACACTGAGTTATCCAGACTTATCCCAAGCTGGATGAGTCTTTATTATCCTAGGGGTGAGTGAGTTCACATACTACCTATGTGACATTCACTTGATATATTATGGATACACATATTCATGGGACATACAGCTTTTAAAAATCCTTGAATTTGTAGGGTTGCCTAGGAAACTTGGTTGGTTTAATCCTTGGAATATACTTGGAAATTGTTGAAAACTGATTGAATTTTTTTTAAAGTACTTGAATTTTTTGAAGTTTTCTGTGGAAATTGAGAGTGAATATATATATATATATATATATATATATATATATATATATATATATATATATATATATATATATATATATATATATATATATAATAATAATAATAATAATAATAGTATTGTTAAATTCAGATATGGAGCATATTATGTTATGTAGTCCAACTGTGATGAGTTTATATTTGCACAATAGTCTGAGTTCACTGCCAGTAATTACTGTACCACGGATTTGTTGCACTTGTGGTAAGAAAGAAGCCTATTTTATTTTGGAGTCAGAAGATAAAAGGTCAAGGTCATTGTCACTATGAGAGGAAAAACCTGAGGTGAAAAGGAAGGCCATCAATTTGTGGGTCTAAAGGTCAAAGGTAACTTAAAGAAAAGAAAAAAATGTTTTTGCAGGATAACTTTAATTCTATATATATCTTGACCAAAGTTTGTGGTGGGTTTACACATTAGGTATGGATCTATCAATTTACGGGTGATTAAGTCAAGGGTCAAGGTAATTATGGCTAAAAGATAAAAGGATTTTGCAGAGTTGCTTTTGTTCTGGAGTAGTGTCCTTGACCAAGCTTTGTGAAGTGTTTGCTTTTGGGGTCATTATTCTCCAAAGTCAACCATGCCTTGCTAGTTTACAGACACATGACTGTTAAACATGCCATTTATCATGCTGTTGTTGTAACCTTGCAAGATGGGGAATTTTGTGGTCAGCAACTTTCTATATTGATTATTTTTCTTATCCATTTGTTCTTCGTAGAGAAAAAAAACTTGGGTATTTCATCAAATTACAGACTTGTTATTGCAGACATGAAAATTTTTTATCATTATAATCTCATCTGAGTGTATCTTGTCATGTAACGTCATGGGATCAGCAGACAGAGACAGAGACATCTGACCCAAGACATCCAGACAGACTGGAAAAGTAGGAATAATAAATCCGCAAAATTTTTCAAGCACATTAAACAAGAAAAGGAACTTGTGACAACATAATTTTAGAAGCTGAACTTAATATAAAGAGAATTATGTCATGCAATTTTCCATGTAGGCTTGCTTGTTCTTTGCATTATATTTTAGAGAAAAAAATTGTAGTTTGCAGCCTCATATTTTCTTAAGTTGATTAATGTATTTTTTACACAAGCAGAATATATTCTCAGAGATACTTACTACTTGACAGGTCCACACGTATTTACTGGAGCACACAGGACTGCCGCCGGAGATGTGTGTACACGTGTCGAGTTATAGAGATCCAGCCAGAGGCACAGTCGCCAAAAGTGATAATGCAGGACATCAGGATTGTACATGATGAGTCACACCCTGACTATGTCCCCTTGTCAGAGCTCAACATTCCAGGACTTAACATCTGTCCCAAACAGTCTCCACCCACTCAGAAAAGCATTGAACAGGAAAATATCATTGACCTGACTCAAGAAAGCATTATGGAAGTGTTTGATCTCACAAGAAATGAGACTCCTATTGTACAAAAGCACTTAGGGAATATAAAGTTCTGCAAAATGCAGGAAAACATAACTACTGATTCAAGCACAAACAGTCATAGTTCCAAATGTCTCCATTCTAAAGCCAATTCCTTAAGTTTTGATACAGCTTCTCTCAGTGCATCTTGGCCGCTAGTTGCCCAGAAGAAAGTGAAGTCACAGCCTCCAGTAGATTTGAGCAAGCTGTCACCCAACACTCTCAAGTGCTTGAACATTAAAGACCCAGAGAAATATTTGGCAGGATCCTCAAAGGAATCAGCAGATTCTACATCAAAATCTGTGCCTTTAGGATCAGCTCAATCAGAATTTGATGTATATAACAGATTGAACAAAGTTGTTGAGAGACTGAATGAAGCAGCAGCAAGAGCTTCTCAAAAGAAGGTTGGACACAATAGCTTGCCTAGTAGCAGACCGCGAAGTCAAAATTCTGTATCCTCACGGTCACCATCTGTAGAAAGGATGTTGTCAAGTCCAGGTGACCAGCCAGTTGGATTTATCCCACCTACATTGTTACCCAGGAGATCTAAATCAGAAGACAGATCTTTCCCCACTTTAACCACTGAAGCTAACCCTACAGTTCTTGCTACTGAAACTAGACCAGGGTCAAGATCATATGAGGAACATCAGGGATGTGAAAATGATAAAAGCAAAACAGAATCAAGTTTGTCTGAAGAATCAAGGCCTAGACCAGTTTCAGCACCAGTTTTGGAAGAGATCTATGTGAAACAAATTGGCTTGTCTGCTTCAACAGAAAGTTCCAGAAGTGATGATAGTTTACAGATTATATCAGATTTGGATCCAATTTCTGAGGAGACAGACTCTATACCGGAAGTTGGGAATCCAGTGAGTTTTGAGAATCTGCTGAAAGATCTGTCAGGGGATGGGACAATTGTTGTGATGACCGAAGATCCAAACATATCAGAAGAGGAAGCCATACAGCTAGCACAGGCATTTCTTGAGCAGAGTAACTCATCAACAGAAGAAAGAGCAAATGTGGAACATGTAGGGCAGGAGACATTTCAGGAAGGACTTGTGCAACCAGAGCTTGAGACTGTTAATCAGTGTGGACACGAGCAATCAAATTCAGGTGTTACAAAAGATGCTGATCAAGAAAAAATTCACGCAGTAAATGTGCAAAAAGTTGTTATGGAAACTAAAAATGTAGACAGTTGTACACAGATGGAAGTGGATTCAAGTTTCGAAGTGATTGAAGGTGAGGCTTTAGATTCATGCAGTGTTGTAGGCACAGACAGAATGAAGAAAACAGACAAAAGTGATGATTCAGTACTTTTGAAATTGGAGGATCTTACAGTAGAGATGATGGAGTGTGATGGAAAATCCAGTGAAGCTGTGTTTGACATTAGAATGGAGCAGATTAGTAGAGAGACAAGGGAAGATGCAGCATCCATGCCGCTTAGTTGCTCAACACCTGCACAAAGACTGGAGAGAAATATATTTGAGACTATAAGTAATGAGAGTGCTAGTTTTGAGGATTCAAATCTCACAAATGTTGGTACTTCAGATTCATTCCAGTCTTCACCCACGAATCAAGCAGTGGTCTCTACTGCTCCAAGTTGGTTGAAGGAATTTAATCTCTTAAGAGATGCAGAAACTTTGCAGCAAGGAGAAATGCATATTTCTGGAAAGCAAGCAAAAGAAGGTGATAATATAACTGGCTTGATCATAAAATCGGAAGGAAATGATGAAATAATGGGATCTTCATTTAAGTTAGATTCAAGTAAATTATCAGAGGCAAATATGGCATGCATTATTATTGAAGACAACACAGAGGAACAAGTAAGTGTCAACTTAACAACCAAAGACTCATCAGTGTGCTCACAGATGAGTCCAGGACAGAAGGAACTAAATGAGGATTGCAAAATTCTGTCTGATTCAGCAAAAGTTGTGGTTGTAAGTTCAAAATTTGAAGACTCGGAAAAGCAGGATCATGATGTTCCACTTGACAGTCGCCAGCCTGACACTGTGCTGAATTTGAAGGTGAGGGTCAGTGAAAGAGGAGATGGGTCTAATGTAGAGAAGATGGATGACCCTGGTGATAGACCAGCCTGTATGACAGACGATTTGAAAGATCAGATGGATGCAGTATCATTACCCAAAAAAGAGTTGAAAGACATTGGTGTAAGCCCAAGGAGGTCCACTGCCTTTGTTGATACTGACAGTTTTGATTCATCCTATCATGTGAAAAAATTATCTGTGAACTCAGCCAAGAAGGAAAAACAAGATTGTGATGAAATGCATAAAAATGCCCACAATCAGATAGATGAAGAAGGAGACAAAAGAGGGCATGGTGAAGGTGAAAACGTCATTGTGGATGAAGTCGATGGTGATCAGTTAAGGCCAGATTCTCTCTCAGATGCAGAGATTGGGGATTATGGAAATGTTAGATTATATGGTGGGGGTTTGGCCTCGGGTGATAGATCAGCCAGAAAATCAGTGTTTGTAAATCATGTAACCGATAGTGAGGACAACTTGTGCAGTGAAGAAAACACTCCTCAAAAGATTACTTCTCTCAGTACTACTCAGAATTGTGATATCATCACTGCTCAGAATTGTGATATCAACATGAAAGGAGATTTCACATGTTCAGAAACCAAAATGTCCGTTGAAAATAAGGGTAATAAGAAAACTTCATCACAGTCAGAAAACAATCAAGACATCTTGAATATAAAAGAAGAGAAATGTGACAGAAAAAATGAAACTGTTTGCAATGAAAAATATGATAAATCTGTGCCTGACACTTCCAGTTCAATATATGACTTATCAAATGAGGCAAGAAGTGAAACAAAAATGGCTTTACTTAGAGGTCTTGGTTTAGAAAGAAGTGAGGATGTGGAAAAGGCAAAGAAACAGATGAATAAAACAAGTCCATCTCCACTGAAAGACTACCTGCTTAAAGATAAATTGGGCAACTCTTACAAAATGCGACAGGCAAAGGTAGTTCTATCTCCGCTGAAGATCTACCCACTGAGAAGCAAAACAACTCAATTTATAGTTGGCACTAATCCTCATAAAAGACATCTTAGTTTTGATGACAAGGCCAAAGACAAGCTTGTCAGTTCTGGCAATGATGACAATGGAGATGGGAAGAAGGTAGAAGAGAAGGGGAGGTCTGGTTGTTATAATGTTGAACAGGAGCTACCGCTTCATGACAGAATTGCACAGAAAATCAAAATGGAAAGTTTAGCCAAAAGCAGCCCTGGAGAACAGGGTCCTTTTAAATGTCCAACCTGCAAACGCATGTACCGTACTCAAGAAAGTTACCAGAACCATGTGAAGAATTGTGATTTTGAGGTCAGCACAAGTGATGAAGAGGAGGAGGATAAAGACAAAGAGGAAAACCCATCTTTGCCCAAGTTCAGAAGGAGCACTGTCTTTCAGCGGCTTGCTATGGAATCTGAGATGAGACAGAAGTCAGAGGTTGTCAGTCCAAGCACTACAGGAGGGGAGAGAGGTCAGAAAAGAAAATCCAGTGGAGATAACCCAGGACATTTCACTGAATCTTCAGGACATGTGAATACACAGTCTTCACCTGAAAAACGTGGCAGAGGAAGGCCAAGAAAATTTCCTCCCAGATCTATGGATTTTGAAGAGAAAGAGGTAGAAGAACCTGTTGTTAAAAGAGGTAGAGGAAGACCACCTAAGCACAAAGATAATCCATCAGAGGAAGCCGATGTAAATTGGACAGAGAACAAATTACAAGCAGAAAGTCAGGAGGTAAAAGTGAATAGAGGAAGGGGACGACCTAGGAAAATACCATCCTTGGATGATGACTCACATGGTAAAAGCAGGAAAGACTATCCAGGCACTAGCACTTGTGAAAATGAAAGTGAATTTGTAAATACTAAAGATTTCAAAAGGAAAAGAGGTAGGTTGAGTGAAGGTGCAGCTAGTAGTAACAATGAATCACAGGTTCAGTCCATTGAAGACAAAAGTAGGAAGCAAGATTTGGAAGAGTCAGAATTCAGTGACAGTGAAGTTCAGGGTGAGGAAAGAGATTCTTCAGAGGAGAAGGACAGTGAAGACAAAGACAGACTTGAATTGCAGGAGAAAGTTAAAGAAGGCAGAGATTCTGAGTTGGACAGAAAGAAAGGTTTGAACACTTCAGAGGAAGAGGATATTACTACTGAAAGCAAATCAGTGTATCCTTATTTAGATGAGAGCCTGGGGGTGTTCTTGCACAGCAAAGCTGATAAGGAAAGATTGAATAAACTCAAAATGACAGAGGGTTCTAGCCAGGAAAGCAGTTCAGGAGATCAGTCATTCATTGTGGCATATCACAATCCAGAGGACTGCACAAAGTCTGCAGAGGAAAGTGGTATGAATGTTTCAGAGGATAATAAACCAACAGATGAGAGTTCAAAACAAGACAGAAAAGATGTCTTGATAGAAGTAAACAATTCAGATGGACAGAATAATGATCAGAGTTCTGAGATAGGTACCACAGTCAAAAGTGAAACTCTCCCTCAACATTCTGAAGAACCTATAAAACAACAGGAAACAAACTCTCCCAGTTCAGATACAAACAACACAGGTGGAGAAAGTGGTCAGGCTATGGACTGTAATTCTAGTGCCGTATCTGATGGATCAGAATTGAGATCAGACACAACACAAGAGAAAGAGTTGGAAAGAAGTGAGTCCAGTGATATTAAGAAATGTGCTGTGTTGGATCCCATGATGGAAACCAGCTCAAAAGAGAAATCAAAAGAGCCAGTTCACATGCCCTTGAACCAAATTCCTAAGACCGTACTGGAGCTGCTAGAAAAGGGCCATCGAGTGGTTCTGAAGGATCCTAAAGATCAGACAAGTTTTATATGGGAAAAATCTGAAAAGGGACTTATTGGCAGACCCTTCAAAAATGAACAAATTTTGAAGTGTTTAGAAAAGGACAAGAGGAGAGATTCTGATGTTGCATTAAAATCTTTGTCGAGGAAAAGTTGT
Organism: Megalonaias nervosa; assembly: GCA_016617855.1. NCBI lineage: Eukaryota > Metazoa > Mollusca > Bivalvia > Unionida > Unionidae > Megalonaias > Megalonaias nervosa. Next base: position 86,187 of record JAECUM010002553.1, read on the forward strand.
GCTAAGCTCAGTAAAGGCCCAGAAATGAAGGATAATTCATCAGAAACACAGGCTGATGTATTACCTGTTATACAAAATCCAGCAAATGATATTCCAGCCTCTGTACAGTCTGTCTCATTACCTCAGAATCAGCCAATCACAGCCTGTGTTTCATCAGCAACTATACCATCACCTATGGAAATTTCAAGAGAGGCAGCAATGAGGAAAGACAGTCTTTTGATGAGTTCTTCAGTTCCAGAGCAGATCAAATCACAACTAAAAAGTACTGTGGTGGAAAGGATATCAACTCCAACAAGTGATAGTATGCCAACCATTTCTTCACAGATCCTAGCTTCTGTCACTTCAACAATGCTAGGTGGGACAACTGTTTCACAGAGTGATCCATCAAAAACTGGCATACAAATGTCTCAAGATTTAAATCAGAAGGACAGAAAAGGTTTTGCCGAGTTGTATCAGGAAATTCTGTCAACAGATTATGCTTCTTTTCAAGCTCAAGAAATTAGCCAATCACAGCAAGGCATGCTTGGTCACCGAAGCGACCTAATAGGAAACCCTCCCTTGGCTCCATTCATTCCAACAACACAGGCTGGGAGCCAGCCAGTTCATTCATTATATCGGGGGAGAATCACAAATCAACTAGGTATACAGGTAAACCAAGTTATCCAATATCCACAGGTCAGTCAGATGGGTATACAGTCAAATATTTATCCAGCTCAGGCAAATATCACCACTGCTGATGGTCTTCAGGGTAGGTCAACCATTGTGCAATATTCATCTTTGAATCCAATTTTGAATACAAGTTTTGTATATAGCAATCACTCTAGTGTACAGTTTGGACAGCCTCAAGGAATTCTGCCCAGTAACCAGTGCAACTTAACGAATCTTCAACCAAACCAACCCCAGAATATATCCATGAAGCCTGTGCCAATAGCAGTATCAAGATGTAGTGTTACTCATCCACTGAATCAGATTTCAGGAATGGGAACAATCCAGAATCCAACACTGTCTCATCCATTCCCAAATTTGGCCATGAATCCTCCACTTGTCTCAAATCCAGGACTGACCTACATGGGAAGTGCTGTTTTGAACAAAGGAGGTATTGCAGAGAAAGTGACTATCACTCCTCAAGGTCTGCAGAGTATGTTATCATCATTTCGTGCAATGCAAGGGCAGGTTGCATCAGTGGCAGCAGATGTACAGCTGCAACAGCAGCAGTCAGTCAACAGGCCAATTGTTCCCTCTGTGGTACAGATAGTTGTTAGTAAAGGTGGCTGTTTATCTAGTAGTGTTGTCATGACAACCACAGCTGCCATTACAACACAGTCACAAAGTTCAAAGTCAGTTGCGGTCAGCAGTAATGGAAATGTGTTAATTCCAAACATCATTTCAAGTACAAATCAGGGTTCTATGCAGAAAGGGATGTTTGGAAATAATTTATTTTCAGCCCAAAGCAGTCAGGATTTGGCATCAAAAGGGCCTGTTGAGGAGTTAATTGCCATACCAACTGGTGATAAAATTGTTTCTTGTTCAAGCACCATTTCTAAAGTAAGACAATCTGATTCCTCAAGTGGCATTCAGTCTCCTGGAAGAGTATTGCAAAATACAGAATTATTGCAAAAGCTTAAAAATATTGCATTAAAACAGTCTAATCAAGGGATGGGATCTGATGCAAATCCCAACATGCCACAAAGGACTATGAGTGTTGCCATTAAAACATTAACTGGAGAGTATGTTAAAGCAAATATAAATTTTAGTGCAAAGTTAGACAATTGCTCACTACAGGAAATCCTCTCTCGGAACAAAATGACAAGTTTATTAAATACCAGTGTGGAGTGTCATACATCTACGGACTCAAAACCTGGCTACAGAGGGGCTAAAGTTGTAGGTGGCAAAGTTCTAACTGCATCCAATCAAAGCATAGGTGGCAAATGTACCTTCAATAAAATAAAATCACTGTTAGCAAGAAAACTGAGGAAACCCAACATTCTTCATAAAGTTACTAAAGGTTCAAAGGGAAGATATGGCATTAAAAATTCCTACCTGGAAAAGAATGGTTTGATTCAAGGGCAATTGTCTGAGGAGTTTGTTACACCACTGTTAATCAGGAGTCCTACAGGAGAGGAGGCAAATAAACTTGTGCCGGTCAATAAGAGTGTGCCTGATAGTAGTAGACAAAGAGTGACGCTGTTCAATGCACAAAAAATATTGAATACTGAAGAATGGGAGTTAATACCAAACAAGAGGAAAAAGAGGGCAACTGTCAAGAGACACCGCAAGAGTCCGCAGAAAATAAGGAATGTCTGTGGACCTCATATGTCTGGTAAGTCTGTTTAGTATCAAGATTTTTTTTAAGGAATCTATCCTACCTAGAATGATTAAACTTGGTGAGTGGATGCATCTGGACAAGTACTACATTCTTTTTATAAATAAAGGCCTCTGATACATATTTTATGCTTCATTGACTTTGTTGACTTTTTGTGTTCGTTTTTTTGGTAGCTTTTTATTTTTGAATTGTGAAACTTGATAATTGGAAGTACTTGTTAGTACAATCAAAGGGTCACTGTGACCTACATTGTATACTTTACTAACAGGGTTTTAAAGTATTTCTGTTTTGGTTATGACCACATCAGTTTTAGCATGTTGCAATCCTTTATGACTTTAGTAGTTGTATGTTTGAATAAATATATTTATTATATACTTAAGTGTCAAATATAGAGACTTATTGGCAAAATAAGTTTCACATTCTTTCATTCCTATATTTTCACATGTGACAGTATAAGATTTTCCATTATGCCATGTGATGCTTGATTGTGTGTGCCTATAAAAGTTTAACCTCCTAAAAAAGAGTACTTTTTGAGCTAGAACAAATAAATCGAAACTATCGTACATTTCAGACAAGGAAATTAATCTTTGATAAAGTAATTTGACCAGATGCCATTCTTGTATCTCAAAAGATATTTCCCCTTATCTCCTTGACAACAATGACAAACCCGGTGTGATTGATTGCTGACTTGCATTATTTTCAGATAGGGTCAGATAGTATACAAAATGACAAAAAGATAACTGTGACAGATTAGGTCAACCCAATCCTACTTCTTTCTTAAGTCACATACATTTTTGTGATCAGAATATTAAAGTAAGGTGAATTTACGACAGGGATGGGGTAGCATGTTGTGCTGAAGAGTGATTTTAATCTTACAAACTTTAATTCTTGAACAAATCTGTTGTATAATAGAAAGAAAATTTTCTTTCCCTACATTAATACTAGATATGTTACATCATGTGAAACCAAACACTTGATGTTTTAACTCTATGTTTCTGGTACCTCATGATGAAATATATCTGGTAGAAAAGAAAATATTCTTCATTTATTTTGTTGTAAACTTTCCATATTAATGACAACATTTGGCATTGTGATAGGTTGTCCTCAACGGGTTAATTGTGTACCAAACTTGTGAGGGCTCTGCTTTAGTTTGGTTTGTTTTTGTGCAGTTTAACGCCATTATTCAGCAGATGTTAGGCTATACAAGGTAGCCAGTATATTTAATGGAGGAGGAACCTGGGAAGTCCGTGGGAAAAACCAGCAACCCACATGAAGCTGCTTGCAAACTTTCTTACATACCTACATTGGTCCAGCTAAGCTTGAACTCATGTGGTCAGAGGTTAGATGTGTAAGTGAGCATCTTAGATCACTCAGCCACCCAGTTCCCTGCCTCAGTTTTAGTGGCTAGCCGATGTAATTAATGATGCATGGAATATGCTTCAAATTGTGGCATACTGGCCATCACTTGAGTTTGTTCAAAACCCATTGTCTTTCACCCGGTAAATTATAGCTTCTAGAGGTGGAGACCTTAGCTTCTAGCTTCTGTAGATGATTTTAAAAACAATGATTTCAAAATACCCAAACATTATTTGCTACTTTTTATTAACTCATTATAGTACCTCTGCTTTGATATCATTGACAGTAATGGAGCTATTTTATTATGTCTTTTATGCCTGGTCACAGCGGCAAAGATTTCATTATCAAGATCATTTTGGTGTGGATTTATTTTCTGCATGATAATGAATGTTTGCAGTGGTCATCAGAGACTGCTGAAAGTTTCATAGAGTTAAAATTTTTGATGACACTCTGGTTTATTGACTAACCAGGGAAAAGTGCTGCCATTATAATTTGTTGTAACCAATAAAATTTCATGAATGGACAGTTTCGTTGTGCAGTCTCAGATGTAAAACAAAGTGCAGTGACAAAGTACAGGCAATTTCCTGTACATCTTAGACTCTAGTTTTTGACCCAAAATAAATTAAAATAACTTATTAAAAATTAATTGATTTTGAGATATTTTTTTCTTATAAATTATGGATAATGGAATTTTACTGAATGGAATATGCCTTATAGTTTCCCTAAATGTACAAGGTGCAACTGCTTATTGGCTGCTTCCAGCACATATTCTGTACCACATCACATCTTGGAAAGAAATATGGTCATGTCTGGTGAAAAAGATGGTATAACAAATTCATGACGTCAGTGGGTGACAGTTCTGATTTCGACCCATGTACATAGTGAGGCTTGAAAAATGATCTCAAAAGTTAAAATTCTGTGTAAAATTTTGTTCTACTCGAATGAAATATCAGTAGCCCAGCAGTGATTGTTGTTGAGCCCATGTTAGTGAAAAGTGAAACAGAAGTTATAAGTTCCTTTTCTGGCAGTGGTAGCCAAGGCCATGTTGTTTTTTTGTTGTTGTGGTTTTGATTACATTTCTTCATTATATATTAGATGGTTTGCGTTTGGGATAAGAAAGAATCCTAATATGATTGACAAAGTCACTGAATGAAATCAGCAAAATGGTTTCTGGTAACATTTTCAATTCTCAACCATGTACCTTCATCAAGTTTGTGAATGATTACACATTGGATATGATAAAAGCTTATTGATTTTGGATCAAAAAATAAAAAAATCACTGAAAGAAGAAAAATGGTTTTCATATCATAACTTTAGTTCTAGACCATATATACTTTTTGCAAAAATGTGAGGAGGGCATGCACTTTGGCATGGAAGAGGCTTATTAATTTTGGTGTTAAAAGGTCATTCAAACAAAAGTGGATTTTGCAGAATAACATTTTGCTCAAGATAACGATATGTGACAAAATTTTGTGGGATTCTTCAGTTTCAATAGTTTTGTTTTCATTCATTTGTTCATATACTCATTAATCATGTACTCATTTCCAGCTCATAACTCTGAAAGTAACTGTTCCTGATATTTCTATGAAATTTGGTACACTTCTTAGACTAGTGTTTAATATATGCTTTTTCATGTTTATATTGGCTTATTAGTTGTAATGCTTTCGTCTGCTCATCCACACATCATTTTCTGGGTCAAAACTCGTCTATATGAAATTTGGTACTCTTATTAGACAAGTTGTGTACATGTGTATTTTGATGTTTACATTTTAAAAGTTCAAATATTTTAACAGTTTTATCTGTTTCTTCATCCATCAATCCATCATTTACTTGTATTCTGGGGTAAAACTTGGAAAGTTTTGTGTACATTTTTTCATATCAGATAGATGGGGTATACACAGTTTCAGAGGACCCAGGTGAGGCTGCAGATTTTGGACTGTTGTATTTTAGTTTATTTCTGTTAACTTAACTAATTTGAAACCTTGCCTTGGAAGCATAGGTAATATTTGGATTTTTTGCAAATGCAACTAAAGTTTGTCTTCCCAGCTTTTCAAAAAGTCCATTTCAAGCAGTTTATAACTGTTTTTATATTGCCATAATTTCAGGAGTCTTAAGCCATCCCATAATTCACCCACAGAAGGAAGGGGCATTACTGCCACAGCCTGCAGTGGAGGAGGAGGTGATAGCAACAGAATTCTCTTCCTTGGCTGAATATGAGGAAAGACAGAATCAGCAGGCACAGCAGTTAGATGGCACATCCAGCAACAATGGACTGCGACTTGTGTATGAGATTACCAGTGATGATGGCTTTTCCTGCAAAGCCGATACCATGGAAGGTAAAGAATTTCAGGGAATCTATATAAATTTTTCTTAATTAAGGATGGGATTCCACATGACAGATTTAATATAGGATGATACAGATATGAAGACAAATCTTCTTGTTGGTTTAGCATCATTTTTCAGTGCAAGATAGGCTATATATAGTGGCTTGATAACTGGTGGAGGAAGAACCCAGGAAAACCCAGATAAGAAGCACACGAGACGTTACTTGCAAGATTTCTCTTTAACCCACAGTGGCCAAACTCAAGACTTGAATCCACACAGACAGAGGTGAGATGACAGTGATCGGTAAAGGCGAGTACTTCAGACTATTCAGCCACCCAAGACCCAGAAGATGAATCTAAATTTTGGCAGACAGTCTTTGATACAATTTAGAACTTATTGTATATTTCATGTTTGCTTACAAAAATGTGAAGTTTGATTGACCTTATTTTTCATTCTCAGATTTCTGTTGAGATATAGAACAGTTTAACATTTTTTGGATCTGGTCCAATCAACTAAAAAGAACAATAATTTAAACACAGTTTTAGCTCTCAGGTACAAATCATCAGCCTTCAGAAGATATTTTTAAGAAAAATCATGAGAGTTAATCTAAAAAAATTTCATAATCTACAACAACTTTACATGTAATACTCATGAGGTCAGTGGAGGTGTGACCATTGTCGTAAATAATAAAACTCTTCAAACATATCTCAGTAGAACAATAGCTGTTTGTGTGTGCAAGCTATTTACCTGCCTGCATCCCGCCACAGGACCCTACTCATTCATAGATTGACTATCTGCAATCAATCTCTTTGACTTGTCTTGGGAAGTTGGCGGCAACCTCTGTGGTAGTAGCACTTTCCAGTATACTAAGGAAGTAATATACTGAAACCACAAGGCCATGGGCAGAGATGGAAATTAAACGAAGTAGAAAGGAGAAAATTTTTTCTTATCAAATTTGACAGTCGATCCTTTTGACAAAGATACTCCAGGATGTTCCTGGGGATACAATATCAAAAACTTTGGTGATTCCTAAATGTGTCAGCAAACTATGGTTTGATGATGTGTGCAAAGCTGCAATAAGGAAATGCAAACAATTTCACTGTCAACCCAAGAAATGAAAATCTGAATAAATACTTATGGCAAGCTAAAGGTCATCACAGAGTTAGAGTGAGCAAGAGGAAGATGTGAAGTTCCTATTTCTTTAGGTTGAGCTCTGTTGCCTTTTTTAAATCTATGAAATATAGTACCAAAATAAACACTGGCAAAAATAAAGCAGCTCTATCAAACACTTCAAGAAATCTGATGAAATGGTCATTACCAGAAATCTCAAATATGTTGGCTGAAACATATAAGTTATTCTCATCTGCCTAACCATCTGTCCATCTGTCAGTCCTTCGCTGCCCTTTTCTCCATCATTCCTAGGTTTAGTCTGCATTACTTTAGGTGAATTTTTAAGGCACTCTCACTTATAGTCTTGTAATTTTGTTTGTGGATCGAACTTTTAGAGAACTAAACTGGTGCCAAAATTAGATCACTACACTTTATACTTTCATGGCTTCTTTTACCTTTCGGCATATTGTAAGTGCATGATACAGCTTTTAGTGTTCAGTGTGATAGCTTTATGAGTAGGTCTATTATATTGAGTTCTAGATCATCAAATTAAAAGTAGGTCACTGTGAATGATGTGGCAAATGCATAACTTTATTCATGTTTTAATCAAAAGTAACAAATCACATTTCAGATGCCTGGAAGCAAGTTATAGAAAAAGTTCAAGATGCCAGAGTTGCTTCCAGAATGAAGACATTGTCATATGGAGGTAGTTATAATTTGCATAATTTTTCTTGAGCCAGTCTTAGCAAAAGCTCAGAATAGCAACTACTTTGGCATCAATATGTGTGTTCATATATATATATATATATATATATATATATATATATATATATATATATATATATGTCCATCTGTCCACAACCAACATTAACCTCTGTGTTGAAGGTTCTTTTACTTTCCTTTATATCACTTTGAACTTGGAATATATCTTGAATACGCTCATATCTTAATTTTGTATCATCCTGGTTCATAGGTTGTCTCATGGAGTGGGGCATTTTCTCATATTTAACAGAGATAGCACATTTGGTTTATTGTTAACCTTAATGTTAAAGATTATACTTAGAAACTGACTGAGTCAGGTTCTCAAGTTGTCCAGTCATAGTACTTCATGTGTGGATACATCTTGATGTGCTAAATAATAATTTACCAAAATTAGGTCAGTGTGAACATTTCAAGGTTCCGTAACATTGGTTAATTATTTCATTTACCTTAGTTTCTTACATTTGGTCAGGAGTTGTGCAGCTTAGTTCATGATGCATCTTGTTGGGTAAAATGCCACATCATTTTAAGTTAGTTTAATCTAGATTTCATGCTTCAGTGACTTTAAGTTTAGCATTGTTGTTTGAGAGTCATGGTAATTGATATGTTGACGTCTCTATGTGGGTACAACACCTTTGCACCAAAGTAGGTCACTGCGACCTATATATAATGCCTCTGTTACTTTCAAGTCCACAGTTGGTCTGTGTCATGCAGCTTAGTGTTAGCATGTCCTTGGGTGAGTGCAGCAACCACTCTGCCAAAAATAACACTTTGATATATACTTCATGTATCAGTGACTCTTCTTAGGTGTCTAAACATCCATAGTTGGCACTTAGAATAGTTAATGGGAGGCTTATATAATGCATATTTGATCTAAAGAAATGCTCTTGTATATTACTTCTTACCAAAGAATAACTCTGTGAATTGAATCTATGCAAGGAATTGCTTCAAGTCTCTTTGGTTGGTCTTTGTTGAAACATAAAGAAAAGTTTTAAGTATCTTACTCCTATTACACTAGTCTTGAACTTGTAAACATGGTACTAGCAGCTGCCTCACTTGGTATTCAGCAGTAAGAGGTTTAGTGTTAGAACTGATTGTGCTTCGGCAATTTTTCTTGAAGTATACTGACAAATGTGCTCTGCATTTTACATTTGTCTTGCATATTAACAAAAATTTCCTGCATTTTACATTAGTCTTGCTGAATTACAAAAGTGTTCTGCATTTTACACTGACCTTGAAGCATGCTAACAGATATGTTACTAATCATACTAACTTTGACCTTTAAGCTTGAAGATATCTGTTTCCTATCTGATATAAGGGAAAGACAAAATAAGGGAATCAGAGTTTTGTATCCTGGCAAGATTTATTAAATTCACATTTTTATGTTGTTAAAATTGATTTGTGCTTTTATATTTATTAAAACCTAGATATACTAAAATTTACTTACTGTTGGAAATGCAAGAATATATCTTGGGATAGAATTTAGCTTTAAACTCAATTTTTGTTGATACCAGGTTTGGATGTGCTGAAACTGTTCGGACTGAATCACAATTCAGTAGTCTACCTTGTAGAGCAGCTGTATGGAGCTCAACATTGCCGGAAATACAGATTCAGATACCACAAGCACCTTGTTCCAGAAGAAGAAGAGGTAATGAGATTCATGAGCTACCATTTACTGTCAATCCTGCCTTGGCAGAAGCTTGACACAGTGATCGCTTTTGTATCTCTGTGTTATGTCTGTTGGTATCTCCATACGTACACACACTGGATTAATGTAAATGTTAAAGTTTTAAGCTAACCAGACTCAACAGCCAAGTGAGTTCATGATATGGTCCATTGTGCATCATCCATTGTCCATAGCATGTCATTCAGAATCATTATTTAATACTTCAAAACAAAATATGTTTGACCAGTTTGCACATGATTTGCAGGATGCATTCTGGCATCAAGTCCTTTCAAATTTGTTCAAAGGATGTGTCATCCAAAATGCCAACCATTGCTAAAACTAGAAAGGCCTTTACAAACTGCTCGTCAGAATTTGACTAAATTGAAGAGAAAGCAGAGTCCTTACAATTTGCTCACATGATAATGGCCTGCCATCAAGTATGTCTGCCATTGCTAAAGTAGAAAAACCTTTCAGCAAATTATTTTTAAAAAAAAGCAGTCAACAGATTTGATTAGTAATACTTAAAATCCTTAAATGACTTTTCAAAAATCAGAGAATTTGACCAGATTTGCTGGACAGCATCATGGTTGGAATTTTGAACAATTTTTGATGATATTCAACAAGATATGGCCGTAGATACTAAAAATAGATAAATCTTTAAATGAAATTTCAATAAGTGATGAACAGAATTTGAGCATCTTAATCTGTTGACCTGCTGTTTCATTCATTCTGTGGGATTCATTATGTCTGTTGCCCATTAGTTTATTGATCTAATTACTGTTTAAGGCAAAGATTAGGGATCAATCGACCAAGAGCAGTCATACAACTGGAAAGTAAAATATTTATCGTATTCCAACATTTTTCCATTTGTATACATGCATATTAATTAATTGGGCTTATCATTCTTTTGATGAGATGCCACCTTGTCATGCATCCAAGTGGTGCAGTTTTTACCATTTTATCCCCCACATGAGAGACCACCAGTATTTTGAGGCCATCTTTTGACTGCAAAAGGTGTTGCTTCTGCACGCTCAACGTTTTGTACAAAAGTGTGTGTATATCTGTTGTAAGCTGCGTATGTTGAATGAGAATCCCAGTTATGAAACACCCTGTCATATGTATTCTAGGAACCAGTTCAGAATCCCACAGGGTGTGCCAGATCAGAGCCATTCCAGGGCAGGAAGCCATATGACATGTTCAGCTTCCTGATGTCCAAGTACCGCCAGATGCCAGTAGAGGAGAACTGTAAGGAAGATGTGGAGATGATTCACAAGTCATCAAGGTGACAGCTTTACACTTGTCATTTAATTGAAAGTGGAAATACAAATGAAAAACATCTGCTTAATGTTAAAATTCACTCTTTATTTCACTGACAGTCACCTAATTTTCATATCTACAGTCCAGGCAATAACCATTTTCCTCAACACTGCATAAAACCAGTCTTGTAGGTGCAATATATGTCTCGTTTTTGTCCATATAATGAAAATACCGATCTACAAACAGGATTGTTTTCAAAATGTAGGTTAGGCAGTAAAGGTGTTAATATTTGTATATTGTGATCCAAAAAAATGTCTGTCTTCAAAATGGAACAGGAAAGATCTTTGTTACAATTCATGTTTTCTTTCTGTAGGAGAGCAACAAGTATGGACTTGCCAATGGCAATGAGATTCCGTAAACTTCAGGAGCATTCTCGGGAGGCTGTGGGCGTGTACAGGTAAGTCTCTGCAATGTTGAACTACAAAATGATGTGTTAATAATGCCTGACCACCCTTCTGGAGGCAGTGGATGTGTACTGGCAAGTCCCTACAGTGTTGTGCTACCTTGTATTAATAATGCATCATGCTTGTTGTCTCAAAAAGTAGCATACTCAGGAGGTTGTGGATTTATACAAGTGAGCCCCTACAAGTTTTTACTACCTTGTGACATCTTATTTATGCATCACCACACTTGTTGCCTTGCAAAGGAGCATGCTAAGGAGGCTATGAGTATCTACAGGTAAGTCCCTGCAGTGTTGTTCTTTTTTATATCAATAATGCCTCACCACCCTTGTTCCCTTAGAAAGGAGCATGCTCAGGAGGCAGTGAGTGTGTACAGGTAAGTCCCTATAGTGTACCACACTGGTGGCCTAAATGGTTGGAGCATCTGCCTCAGATACCGGGGGTTGCGGTTTCAGATCCTGGCTGAGTCCTACCAAAGACTTGTAAAAATGGTACTTGTAGCTGCCACCCTTGGTGCTCAGCATTAAGAGGTTAGTGTCAGGACTGGTTGGCCTGGTGTCAGCAGGATAATGTGACTGGGTGGGACTGATGCTACATGTCTGTGGCATGATGCCCCAGTGCTTGACATCACTATAAAAATGCCACATTGCAAATGTCTTAGCAGTATGACTAAAATTGTTAAAGCAATGTTAAAAAACAAACCACCCCCCAAAGGGTTGTACTGCTTTGCAACATGTTATTAATGCCTTAGTGCCCATTATTGCCTCACCTATGAATAGTTACAATGATTGCAGCATCATTAACAATGATAAGATATAAAATTGTCATGTAGGATTAATATGGGTTGACCATGATGCTTATTAATGGTATACCCATAAATGCTTGTCACATAAACAAATTCACTTTTATTTGAGGAGTTCCATTTTGCATTGATTATGGTGGCTACAAAACAGTATAAAATACTCAGTGAAAAGTATCGGCATTTGAATAAATTAGGACCTCTCCTCTGACACTTTTATATTAAAAAATGAAAGATCAAACCAAATGGTCACTTTCTGTAATTTTAAAAGTTTTTACTGACCACAATATATGAACTGACAGCATGTTTTGAATTTACATTCTTCCTTTTTCATTTCTGTGTTACTATGATTGTTTCTGTTTATATTCAAATTATATTTAGTTTAAAACCCTGTATCCTCAGGTCCAAAATCCATGGTCGTGGACTCTACTGTAAGAGGAACATTGATGCTGGAGAGATGGTGATAGAGTATGCAGGGGAGGTAATTAGGTCTTCACTGACAGATAAGAGGGAAAAGTACTATGAAAGCAAGGTATGTATGTTATATGGAAGACTCCATTATTTTAAACCAGCCTTTTGGGTCCTTTTCAAGTCATGTCCTTTTGGCATTGTCTGCATTTCATCTTTGATGAAAACCAAAATGTAATGAAATTTCACACAATAAATAGGGTGTAAAGGCAGTTTTTGTACTAGAGGATCTTAATTTTGTTGTTAATGGTCACATAATGTCTAGAGTCAGACTGGTTTTTAAGGAAGTTTACTCTAGCTGAAAATAAATGGCTTAATGAATCACATTTTACCAGTATTTGAAATGAGAGCATCACTTAAGTTGCTACCACTTTTTGTGTTAATCAATTAAGGATAGTTTAAACTTTAGTTTTGCTGGATGTGTATTTTCTTGATAAAATTATGATTATATTTTTTTTTCTGTATTTGAGATAGCTCTCAGAAAGATAAGAAATGTAATTTTGACTTTGACAAGAAAACCACTGCAAGCTTAAAGGTTATATGAACCAGCTTTTGTATATTTTGTTACAGTATGTACAGTAAGCACATATCATCAAATAAATTTAAATGTAAAAGTAAGTATGCGTGGACCTTCTTGTTTAATATATGTATAAGGGAAAAAGGCCAAACCTGTAAAATTCATTGTCCTAAATGATTGATCTGTTCATTATCGTGTTATTAACATGATTTTTTATCTAATTAACTTGTTCTTCTCTCAGGGCATTGGATGCTACATGTTCCGCATTGATGACATGGAAGTTGTTGATGCCACTATGCATGGGACTGCTGCACGTTTCATTAATCATTCTTGTGATGTAAGTCTTCTTCATATATGTGTTTTCTAATTATGTATGTCTAAACTGATTATTTCCACACTGGACAATACTGTGATACCCTCCCTCATCAATCTGTAACTCTGTAGCTTTGTAAACTTCTAGATGGAAATAAAACCAAAGTTGGTGTATATGTTGCACAATAAATGTATGATTACTTGGTCTGTCCCCTGGTGTCCATGGTTGGGATTAGTTAGAGGGGTATGATTGCTTGTCTGTCCCCTGGTGTCTGGTTGGCATTATTAGCTAGAGGGGTATGATCACTTGGTCTGTCACCTGGTGTCCGTGGTAGAGATTATTAGCTAGAGGAGTATGATTGCTTGGTCTCTCCCCTGGTGTTTGTGGTAGGGATTAGCTGGAGGGGTATGATTGCTTGGTCTGTCCCCTAGTGTCTGTGGTTGGGATTATTAGCTAGAGGGGTATGACCACTTGGTCTGTCACCTGGTGTCCATGGTAGGGATTATTAGCTAGAGGAGTATGATTGCTTGGTCTGTCCCCTGGTGTCCATGGTAGGGATTAGCTAGAAGGGTATGATTGCTTTGTCCCTGGTAGGGATCAGAGGTCAGATGTACAAAAATTGCAAACATGGTGACATTTTTGAGTAATTTTTTTTACATAGCAGCAGTATACAAGTATCAAACTGATTTTGGGTTACAGTCTTAGGTCATGGTCTGGAAACGGGTAGGGTGGGTTTGGGATGGAATATTTGTGAACAAGCTGGATTTTTGCAATGTTGTGGTAATAACAATTACTTTAGAACTTGGTTTCTTGTCAGAATTTGGTACAGAGTACATTATAGGTTTTGTTTTCTTTATTTGATCTTGGGTTACAGAGATGCACATGTCTATCCATTGGCCAATCTGTCTGTTTCTTTGTCCTTATATCTGGCATTCGTCAGAATAGCTAGTCCAGCAGTTTTTGATATAGTCCCATAAAACTTGGTATATCTTATGGTCATGAACTGAAGATGTGCATATTGAGTTACTGGCATTTTGGTCTTATAGCAGTGTATGATACAATTTTGTTAACACAACCAGTCCTTCAGTTTCTTTTGGATTGCTGTAAAGCTGTAAATATTATGGTCATTACCTGAAGATGCATCTCGACAATCACTTTGCTGCCACAATTTTGTTGGAGTTATTGCCCATTTTATCTTTTGGCTTAATGCAGAGCACAATCCCATTAGGGCAAAATAATCCAAAGTTTTTGATGGATTGCCATGAAACTTGTTAATTATTATGGTCATCACCTTGAAGATGCACTGATCAATAAATTAGATCTGTCACTTAATATATTATATGACACAGTCTTTTAGCTTAATGCAGCGTATAAAATGATCTCATTAGTTCCACTAGTCTCAGTTTTTTGTGGATTGATATGAAACTTGGTAAATGTCTAATTCATCACCTGAAGATTTGCATCTTTGTTACTATACCATTTTGTTTATTGTCTTGTAGCTTAATGCAATTTATGAAACAAACCCATTGACATAACGAGTCCTGTAGTATTTCATGGATTGCCTTAAAACATTGGTAAATATTATGGTCATCTCCTGAAGATGTGTGTATAGGTAGACCACATTGCTCTGAGCATTTTTATTACCGTATTTTATTTTACCATCTATACTCGCTTATAAGTCATGTCAAACTGCACAAAACAAGGATCCCGATCTAATGCACCTGCAGATCAGGGTCAGTTTTATTTGTTCTACTGATTTCTCATAAACTGCACAGATGCATACCTGCCAGCACGTTATGCAATGGCAGATCTGGGTCTGTGCAGTTTGCAGTTGGACTTTTTATCAGTGAGTATATACAGTAGTTGTCGTATAGCTTAATACACTGTTTGACACAGTCTTGTTAGTGTAACTAGTGCTGCAGTTTGTGATGCTGCTTTTTAAGGATTGCAGTGAAACTTGGTACATATTATGGTCATCATAAAATGATGTACATATTGATGGATCTTTGTGCTCCCATTACCCATTATTTTTGTTAGAGTTATTGTCCTTGTTGACTTAAACCTGGATGCAGAATTTTTATGTATTTAAGTAATCTTGCAGTGTTTAGTAAATTGCAGTGAAACTTAGCACTTGTTATAGTTATCCTCAGAAGATATTTTGACAAATATGTGTACTCACACTATTTTCATGAAGTGATGTGCTTTTTCGTGTTCTTAAATTCATCTCCATTATGAGGTATCATTGGAATATGAGAGAGACAAGGCTATATTTACATGAACAAATTGCTCACCATTCCTCTGGTTATATTTCAATACATTCAAATGAATATATTCTTGTTTAGTCAAGTTAATTTGTGAATTTTGTATATTTTTAAAGTTATTGACCAAGTCTGAGCTAGTATTTGTACAGATTTGTATCTTTTTAGTTTTGTTTTGGATGATACTTTGTTGGAGGTAAATAAGATTTTTAGGGGATTGATCTTTGAAGAAAATTGGTTGAAAAGAGAGCAGTTGATTATTTTCTAAGATGTTTTTGGTGAAGAAACTAAAAAGAAGATTTTCTCTATTTCCAGCCCAACTGCTACTCAAAAGTTATCAACATTGATGGGAAGAAACACATTGTTATATTTGCAATGAGACCGTAAGTACCTTGTTGCTCTCTTTTCATATATGAAAATCAAAGCTGTTGAAATAAAGTGTGATATTAAAGGTTGGCCCAAAAGGTCCCCCATATCAAATATCTTAAATTTATTCAGTATGATGATTTATGCAATATCTGCAAATGTTTGACCCAATGCCGTCAGTGGTTATTGAGATATTTCGGTTTAAATGTACATGTCATGAATATTCTATATATGCCATATACAACTTAAGTAGTTTACAAGACTGTAGTTCATGTGATTAAACTTGGGGAACCCTGCATTGGGAATCACAATTGTTCTACCATTGTTGAGTGAAGTTTTGCTGGATTATTGAGCATGGGAAAGAGATGTGTCATGAAAATGAAAATGGGTATCCAAGGTAGTCTGCTATATCTAATGAATATATACATAACAATTTAAACAAGCTTAAAAAAAGCAAGTTTTATTAGATACTATCACTGATGATACTATCATTGACTTTTGTGCATATTATGGACATTATGAGCTTTTTGGTGGTAATTCAATAACAATATCTACTGATTGAATGAATGAATGTGCATCAAGTCTTTGCACTGCATGTGGAAAGTCTAAAAAATTAAGATTCCCAATTGTAGCAGACAGTGTCAACCATTGATGTATGAAACACAAGTAGTTTCCATTTTGTAGAACCAGTGAATGTCAGAACATGGGGATCACATTTCTGGTGTCAGTGGGAATATCATCATGCCACACATCTGCCATTACATAATGACCTGACAGATCTGCCATCTCACCGTAAACAGATTTCTTTAGGAAAAATACTTCAGGTGGGATGACACCACTCTGGTCAGGAATGCCATAAGGCTCCACAACTTTGCAGTCTCCATAAATCTTCATGATGCATACATTTACATCCCTATCATCCTTCCACTCAGAAACCGCCCCCCCCCCCAGTTTTGTCTCAACCAGGATATACTTCAATTTTGGAGCTCTTCTGTTCCACCTCGCATCGCCTCCAACTGCAGAGATTTTATCAGGTTGATGGATGTAGTTTCAGCTCACTTGAGGTCATCAGGTTTCTCTATCCTCCAGTATTTTGACAACTGGTTGATGCACAGTGTCCTCAGAGATTCTTTGTTGATCCAAAGAGACAATTCCCAAACCTATATAGTACAAACAACACGTCATGTAGGCATTCAACACCCAACTATTTCATTAATGGGTGTCATTTTTTAGAATTTGATTCTACATACCTTTAAGTGGCAAGTATTCACTTCATTTGGATTCACATACATACATATTCCTTTGGAAGGTCATTATTTAGATACCCTGAGAGGTGCATATGGCAAAATCAATGTTAAAGTACGTAGACATTTTTGGACGAAATGAACCTAAAGGTGTGATTGAGCACAATCTGGGTTGAATGTCACGCACTGTGATGTCACAAAGAAAGCTACACATTTTGATAAACAAATTCATACTACCCTCGATTGTGACGATTCCACTCAACGTCCTCTTATTTTGACCCAAGTTTAGTACATGGCCGCCATAATAAAAGTCCATAGTGATAATTTTCATCTGGAAGTTTCCTGGTGACAGTTAAGGTGCAGAATATTCAATAATCAGGATTGAATAGACTTGGGTTAAAGAAAATTAGTGTTAAATTTTAAAAGAACAATTTATATTTAATTTAACATGAGTAAATGGGCATACATGACCCATGTGACTTGTACTGTAGAGAAGTAGGATCTTATCCCTGTGTTTCTCAGTATGTATGTGGGGGTGAATTTGCTCATCAGCCTTGGGAGAGTTTATGTTCTCTGGACAGGATTGACCAAATCTTTGCAGCTTTACCTCTCTCTCCTCCAGGGCCTCTAAACTTGGCTGCAGTTAATTATCCTAAGAAGACTTTACTTGCACCCTGTCCAGTTCCTGTTTTTAGTGAATCATTTTTCAAGAAGCTTACTGATAAGACTGTTTTCCTACTCCTTTGTGTCTGCAAGGACAAGAAGTGAGCTTTGTATCTCTATACAGAAAAGGGCTGCTTATGGTTCAGCTGTTTTAATGATTTGGTTTCTCTTTGCCAACCCGTGTTCCTGACTCAGAATCATCAATCTTCAGGAGTCCACTTTCTGTTTTTCTCAGTTGTGCTTGAGACAATTGAAACAAGCTCCTTTGTCCAATTAGAGACCCAAGGTTTTATTTGGCTTCTAAAGTGAGAAGGGAAGGGTTGGAACAGCTATTCCTACCTATTAAGGGTTCTTATGATATTTTGGTGGCCGCATTCCAGGTTGACTGTCCTCACTATGAAGAGAATTTGTCAGTCCCTTACCTAGAGGAACCTTTCTTTCATGAGGTTTAAAGTCCATGAAGTGAGGGCTATTGCTAGATACTGGACCAATGTAAATCACTCCTCCTTGGATGATGTTTTAAGAGCTGCCTCCTGTCATTCTGCCACTACCTTCTCATTTTTCATTTGATTATTGGTGCATCAGGGCAAAAGCATTTTTTCGTTGGGTCCTATATTAATGGAAGAACATATGGTCCAACCATATACTAGCTACAGTAGTGATCACTCTG
This sequence comes from Megalonaias nervosa, assembly GCA_016617855.1. Classification (NCBI taxonomy): domain Eukaryota; kingdom Metazoa; phylum Mollusca; class Bivalvia; order Unionida; family Unionidae; genus Megalonaias; species Megalonaias nervosa. The sequence goes on from JAECUM010002553.1 coordinate 104,742, forward strand.
ACCATAAGGATAAGTACAATACTTTTCTGTACCATATTTATTTGAAGCCATCAGCCTCCTTCAAAATCCAGCAATGCATCAGTAAAAGGTAATGTATTAATGATATTAAAATGTAGTTATTTTGTGTGCATGGATGGGTGGATAGGAGTAAGAATAATTTAATTATGAAGTGCCAACATGCTACTGTTGCAAAGATCCATCCTTCCACCCAGTGCTGATGTGCTGTAGTCTAGGTCCAAGTCAAAAGAGAATGATATTCCATAATTTGACTAAGGAGTCAGACTGGGATTGTGTTCTTTTCAATTCTGGCCCTCCAGTATTAATTGGAGGAGGGGATAATTAACTTGGACAGGGGACTGCAAGTACTGGAAAAGGAAAGTAATGCAGTAGTAGTGATAAGTATTGCATAATTAAAATTAGTTTTGCTCTCTCAAAAAGTACATAACCCAGGTATAAAATACTTACCATCATTCAGTGATTAGCTCAGTTCTATATTTCAACCTAAACTGGTACCTGGCCTTAATTGTCATGTAAGTATCTTGGACCAGTAACTTGAAATATCTCCATCTTCTGATTGGTTAGTCAATGACATCACTAATCAACAGTGATGTAATTTCCAGAATAACAGGCTTGGAAACTCACCCCACATTGGTTGGTGGCATCACATTAATGAGTTGCATAATTTAAAAAAAAAAAATAATTAAAATTTTGTACCTCATTCAAAGATGGTGATTTATGGTTAATTATGTTCTCATGACTCAGAAGTATGGTTCAATAGTCAGTGAATATTGAAGTAGCATTTACTTGTGACCCAGGAAACTCTAAACCAGCAAACCTCAAAACTTGAGGGTTGAGTTTTCTAATGTCTACCGTAGTTCATTAAAAATAATCCAAGAATTCCTATATTACATTCTTTTCCTAATTTTGAGTGTTTATATTGTTACAGAATCAACCGAGGTGAAGAGCTGACCTATGACTACAAATTCCCTATTGAGGATGTGAAGATTCCTTGTACTTGTGGCTCAAAGAAATGTAGGAAATATCTCAACTAGTCTGATCACAGGCATCATTGGCCAAAGAATGCGTAGCAATGGCATCAAGGAATTAATCATCTTGATGAAACTCCTCAACTGTCCTAGCATTGCTTCCGGTGACCAATCCACCCAGTGGATCTGTTAATTTTTCATCAAAGGGGATACAAAATATGAAAATAACTTTTTCTGACAGAAATAATGATGGCTATGCATTGGAACCTGGTTTATCCAAACCATTTTCATTGTCATTACTGGTTTATTCTAACTACCTGAATATTAAGGATGTCAACCTTTGTAAAATCATTGCTTACTGCATGAGATTATATGATTTTACATTATTACATCCTTGATATGACATCATTTGTTGCTTAAGTGTTTCGTAGTACTCGGAATCCAAGGAGAGATTGGAGATGAAATCATGTGATTGTGACTTCTGTTACTTACACAATGTTAATTATACAATAACAGTCTTGTGAAAAAAATGATATGTCAGTGAAAAGTATATAAGTCCTTGGAAAATCAGTACTAATTTAGGACCTGCTGTAAATTGGCTGCATTGACTTGGAGTTATGGAAAGCTAATGTTACCTCAATAAATGTGTCTTGCTGAAGAAAAAAAAATAAACTAACCAATGTACACTTTCTTTGTGTATCTGATGAGAAATCTGATCTTCAACAATTGCTAATTTGATGAATTTTGAAACACTTTTTATTCAGCAGATATTTTATTAATAATTGATTGGGGAGTTTACATCTTCTCTTACTCTTCAATGTAATGATCCTGACTTTAGGGTAGGTATAAAACTGAGAAAATGCACATAAATCTGTAGACAAAAAATTTTTATTTTGAATTTCATGTATCCTAAACTGTGTATAAATGACATTTTCTAAATGTTAAATACTGTAACATTGCACAAGCAATAATTTTATAGAACCTAAACTTTTCATCCAAATTTGCATTTTTTCTGTTCTTTTTGTGTTTTCCATGCAGTACAGATCAACAAGGTTATAACACTCATTATTTACTTGTACAGGTGACATCAGTTTGAAATGTCTGTGCTCATACAAATGATAATATATAAAATTTTGAATCCTGTATGTAATCAGTTTTGTTCTGGACTTTTTTAAAAATCTGATTTTGCCTTGTCTGAGATCCTTAAGCTTGTACATTCATTTTAACTTAAAATGTCAGTCTACAGAGAATATATTGTGAACATGGTCTTAGAATAAGAACCATAACCTAACTGGTAAATTTGTCATGCAGACATAAAGGACATGTGCTTTGCAGGTGTCACACTAGAGAAATCTGTTGTATAATTTTAAATTTTAAGCATTTGCTGTGTATACCTGCTCATATGTAGTGTCTAACTCAAACAAAATATACACTGATCTGCCATCACATAAGGCACTGGCAGATCAAGGTTCATTTTGTTCTACTGCATAGACCCAGATCTACCATTACATTATGCAGCAGCAGAACTGGGTCTGTGTAGTTCAGTTGGACTTATAAGCAATTATATACAGTAATGTTTTGGTCAGTCACTAGTCTGTCGAATCAACTTGTTTTATCCTTGCAATAAAAACTAACAAAATATAAAAGCTTGCAGTCACACTAAATAAGAGGTGAGCCAAATGTACATGGTGTCCAGTATTATGTAGTTACACTTATTGAATCAAGTATTAGAACTTTAGAAATCCAAAACAGTAAGGACACAATGCTGGCATTTTCTGTAAAAAAAATGATCTTAAGCTCTGATCTCATGTTGTTGATAACATTGAATGCACTATGCTTATGTATAAGTTGCAAAAAGAATCTGTGTTAGGGTGGCACCAGGAAAGGGAAGTCCAATCAAGGATCTGCCTAGCAAAAGACATATAATTTAAGTCTGAGACTGGAATGGCCTTGTCTTGCCACCTAACACTATGTTGATTATTTATGTCAACTATTTGTATTTCAGAAAGACGGGGAAAAAAGACAAGTATTAAATTTTATTCCACCATGTCATCGACTTGCATTACTTTAAAAACCAAAATAAAATAAAAGTGTGTGTTAGTATATTGCCACATTGCCTTGGCACTATGTTGTCTAGACCAGCCTGGGTCAGCTGGCATGTGTTTTGGGGCAAGGTCTCCATTGCCTTGGCATTATATAGTCGAGACAAGCTTGGGTCAGCTAGTGTGTGTCTCAGGGCAAGGCCTCCATTGCCTTGGCAGTATATAAGCTGGACCAGCCTGGGTCAGCTAGTGTGCAAGTCTAAGGGCAAGGCCTCCATTGCCAATGGTGATTGCAAGGTCAGTTATTTTCATTCTTTGACTTCAATATTTGTCATGGTGATTTCCAGTATATGGTACAGGTGAAGCTATTGCTTGAGGGAGAGCCATTGGACTAGACACATTTACAGAACCTTGTCTATGACAATCTTGTGGGGATTAATTGAATTTGTTATTAATACAGAATCTAAATATAAAGAAGATGTAAACCATCATGTTCTTAAATTCTTGACTTAAATCTGTAGTTTGTTCAATCGGTCAAGAAGTGTGTTAAATTATCAACAAGTTCCACTTCCCTTACAAACATCTGCCATACTAATGTCAAACATTCACATTCAGTTCAAGGCACATTTAACTGTCATTTGTTGGAATATTATGCATTATGGTGTGTTATTAAATATGTTATATCCTTTTTCATCCATATTTTCATATCTTGTAATAAATTTTTCATATCAGATGAGTTGCTTGTTGTTAACAAAGCTGCATCCTTTTTCATCCTCATTTTGGTTTCTCATAGTAAATTTTTCACATCCGATGAATCACTTCATTGTTGCACTCACTTTGTACTTCTGATACCCACATGATATTTGCATTAAATGTATAAAAAGTAAATGAATCTCGTTTCCTTGGTTACATGTTGTACATGTAATAGATCTTGTTTATATTATATCCATTGTTTCATTGTATCTGATGTATTTTAAAAAAAACATATTTCATACTAAAGTTCTCAAGGTTTTCATAAATGAATTTTTGAAATTTATACTTGTACAAGAATAAGATAATGGTGTTCATTTCATATTTTATCTAGAAAATTTCAGTATTGTACTAGTCAGGTATTGTTTATAAGAAAATATTACACTTGAATCATGGATAAACTTTCAAGATGGTACATGTCTCATATTTACGGCTATCTTGTTCTTTGATTACTTAAATAACTTGAATTTTTGAACAGTTTGGAGATTTACAGTATTGCATTATTTGTTTGCCTTTGTGTATATTTCTTAAGTCACTGGTACAACTAATTTTGCTGAATTGTTTTTAAGACTTGATGGTAACTTGTCCCTAGTAGTTCTGATGGCAACTTGTCCATAATACTTTTGATGACAGATGGTGGTAAATTAGTGACTGTCGACCTATATGACCTACCATTCTCTCTGACACAATGTTGTTAGCACAAGTCATTATTCAGTTTTTGATTGGTTGCCATAAAATTTGGTTATTATTATAGTCGTACTTGGTAATTATTATGGTCATACTTGGTAATTATGCACTTCAACAAACCACCTTGCTTCTGCAATTTTAGTGCAACCCTAACCCTACCCTAACTAATACCCCCGTTTGAAATGAATTGCTGTGAATGTTTTAAATATTTTTTTCAACACTAAAAAATAATGGTTATCATTATAAAGATGCACATTGACAAACTTTTTGCTTCCTTGAATTTGTGTGAGTAGTTGTTGTTGTTATAGGGTTTAACGCCATTTTTCAGCACAAGATAGGCTATACATGGCGGTCAGTATCAATGGTGGAGGAAGAACCCTGGAAAACCCCGGGAAGAACCACCGACCCACGAGAAGCTACTGGCAGGCTTTCTCACGTACCCACGTTAGCCGAGCCTGGACTCGAACCCACGCAGACAGAGGTGAGATGGCAGTGATCCGTAACGATCAGCGCTTTAGACCACTCGGCCACTCGGGGCCCCTTGTGTGAGTAACTTACCTTACTCACTAATGGCTGAAAGCAGTGTATGAGAATTTTGTGAAGACATTTGTCAATATTAAGTAGATGCAGTGAAACTTAGTTTAAATTATGGTCATCATGAAGAAAATATTTTGATTTTTCATAAAGTTGTGCCCTTTTTCTTGTCCTTGGACTGCTCCGCATCTTTGGGTGATAGTGGAATGTGGCAGACATGGGGATATATTTATATGAGTAAATTGCTTACTATTCCTGATGTGAGTTATTTTCGTTCAGATCCAGCTTTGAATGTAGAGGGGAGTGGAGGCTGCAATTTGTCGTGAATTCAGTATTGGTTTTACAGTATATGTGTGTTGTGAATAATATGGTATCTTGACTGAAAATGGCATGTAAATGTTAAATGTAGATATTGTTGTAATTAAACATTTTTACAAAGCTTTGGTAGAAAGTTTTTATATTGGTTTAAAATCACGTAATTTGATGCAGAAAACTAGAAATTATTAGTCCATAATGCTAGAAAAGAATTTTCTTTTGTATTCATACACCCTTTTTGTGTTCTTTGACAGTATTTGTAAAAAATGGTTAAAATAGTTCTATTATTTATTTCTTGAGATTAGTTACGATTTTTGTGGCTATTTGTTATTATAACTTCATTCTTTATGGAGTCAGGAAGTCATGAAGCTTGAAAATCATTGAAACACTACACAGGAATGGCCATCATTTCACTGTGGCTATTCATGCATCCTGTAAAATCTGAAGTTCAGTTCTTAAACAACTGGTCTGTTAAGTTTCTGCAGATCTGTGTGAGCAGCTATTTGTGGGATCTGCAGTAGCAACCATTCTCCAAAGGCCTGGGAGATTTGTGTTTCCAAATAATGTTCATTTGTTCACAAATATTTTACATTCAAATATTTTCTTATAGCAAGCAAACAGGTGCACCAGTTTTAGTTTCATGTTGTGTATGACAAGTAAACCAAGTATTTGAGTTTGATGAAATACTTAAAGTAACTTTTGTCCATTCATCATTATGCTTTCTTCTGATTGTCAATTGATACTCAACACCACCATTTTGCTAAATATGCAGGTATAAAATCTCATTCATTTTGACTGTAGAATTTACTGATTTATAAGTTTAGAATAAATCCTGCTAGTGGGGAATGTTGTTTTGGGTTTAACATCTCTTCTCAGCACAAGATACAAGATAGCTATATGTGGTGACCAGTATAACTGGTGGAGGAAGAACCCAGGAAAACCTAGTAAGAACCACAGACTTGGGGAACCTACTGACAGCTTTCACTTATCCACACTGTCAAGCCCTAGACTCAAACCCCAAAATGACTGATGTGAGATGGCAGCAATGGGGAAAGGCAAACATTTTAGACCACTCATCCACCCAGGGCCCTGTTTGTGGGAAAAGATAACATACATGATCTAGGTTGAAATACTAGCATTAGGTTTCCAGCACATAAAAGGGTATAACTTTATGCACAGGTATAGGTTGTTGAATTCATACCGCATGAGTCCACATAAATATTTTGCATTGCAAATTGATTATCAAACTTGATATATTTTAAACCAAAATAAAGATATAAATAATGTTAATTTGTACACCTTAATTGAAAGAAATACAAAACGTGCTATAACTAAAAGGTTCCATATTTCATCTTCATGTGAATAAACTTAAAAGACCTAACTCATTGCAAATTCTCAGTATTTTAATGTCATTCATGTGGTCTTTATGATGTCATGTAAAGTGTAAGTGATGCAGGCCAAGTAGGTGTTTTGTACCAACTTTTTCAATATAGGTGTATTTTTTTAGAGTTTATTACACATACCTTTGAATGGCATTTACTCCCTTTATTTCTCTCATTTATTCATATTCTATAACTGCCCAGAGAAAATATGTTAAATATTTAAATGAGTCCAACCATCAGATGTGATCCATTGTAAATAAATTGAATATCATACTGAGAAGTCACAATGAAATCAATCTGTATTGGAAAAACATGAAATACCCATTGTAAAGAATTTTTTAGACCTTATGTCCACTTTTCTTGACCCAAATCAGTACCAATGTGCCATTGAAAATAGCAATCAATAATTTTTGTCTGGATGTTTTGTAATGACAGCTAAAGTACAGATCACTCAACAAACAGGAATGAACAGACAATGGTAAAACTACTTTAGTTTTCAATTTCAGAAGAATTCAGGTTTTTCTGAAAATTAGCAAAGGTACCTATTTGGCTCAGTTGATGTATACTTGAATAGAGGTGGTATGATAGAGCTGTTACATTGTGTTGTTGGTCAAGTTTTCACTGTGAAAAAATCCAGTACTCATTCACATTTTGTTTATGAAGCATTAAAATTTTGTGTGTTACCAATATATGCAAACATATTCTTTTGCCTTGAAGTTGAGGGTTTGTGGGTTTGAGGACAAAATTAACTCTAGATGGGGATCCATCTTTTAACCAGCATATCTGCCAAGTTTTGTGAATTCTTTTCTTGTCAGCAACTTGAAACTGAGATGGCCACTTGATTAATAACACATCCTCTCTGCTGTTGGAATTGGCCTGCATACCATCAGCATCACATTCAAATTTGTTTCTAAAACCTCCAGTATTGTGATTTTTGATTACCCTGTCTTCAGGATCTCTGGACGTCCGGCTTTCTGTAAACAAAGGTAGTCTTACATCACAAGGATATGCAAAAGTTCAGCTACAATAGATCCTTATCTACATCCAGTATGGGAATATTTATTAGTTGTGTCAGTTTCATTAATTGGGATTTGTTTGAAGTATGTAAGGTGAGACTATTTATTGTTGTAAATATTTTGCAGTTCTTTTGTGTGTAAAACCATTCACTTTTTTATACAAATAAGGCAAATAATTTTTAACTGTAATGGTAACTGTATGGCATCAAAGTTTTATATTGAACTGTTAACCAGTGACTTGGTGTAAACTTTTACAAAAATATCTATTAGTGCCTAGATCATTTTTCAAGTAGGCAAACTAGTGTGTATGCATTTTGAATGCATGTTATTGAAGGACTACTTGTCCATATATCAAATTTAAGCAATATTTGTTATTACCAGTACCTAATCTTCTTGTTAGGTGGATTCAGCCATCATAATGAAAAATCAGATTGAGTCGCTTTGGTCAAGTTCTAGTATTATTTGTATAGATTAAGTCCTTTGAGCTAATAATAACTCATTAATCTTGCAGCAAATACTTTAAAAAATAATTTTCTGATGTTTGATTTACTCATTTACTTTGTGCTTTTTTAATCCAATGCAGTAAATCAGCAGATAGTCAGTTATCAGGGTATGAGGACTAATTAAAGAATTGTCTTGTTATTGATGTGTTCATAATACAATGATTTCTCATGTGTAGTACGTACCCAACTGTTTCAACTCTGAGACATGCAGATGCTGATCTGCTGGTGCATTATGGGATGACAGATATACATCTACACAGTGTAGACATTGATCCACTGGTGCATTATTGGTTGGTAGAATGTGCATTATGCATGAGATAAATTTGGTAGAGTCACTGCCTCATGAGGTGTTGAAAATAATTTATGTTACTCTGTACATTTAATGCTTATTTAAAATCAGAATTTCTATTTAGTGTTCACTTTCTAAATATATATACGTGTGTGTGTGTGTGTGTGTTTTAGTGTATTTGTGAACCTTTTGTAAAGATATATGTATAGAAAGATTGCATCACATTCCATGTGATGCAGTTTTGTTTGCAGCTATTTTCACTCCATAGTTTGGAGATGTTGCATATTTTGTAATTTCACTTAATAAAGAATTTATTTGCATGTGTGATATGATGTGAAGCATCTTATTTTTGAAAACTGATGCACTATACATGTATCTGAAATTCTGCATGAAATTTCAAAATGATTGCATTTAGTGCCAGCAGCTTAGGGGTGCATGTCAGTATCAATAATTTTTCTTTAATCACTTGGTTATATTTCCATGAGAAGATCTTGAATGGACAAAGCTACTATTGTTTGGGCATGTGATAATCTCAATTTGTCGGTTATCATGCTCCATTTAAAAATGTTACTGCTTAATTGTACATGTTGTTTGCAAAGTTGCTTTTTCTCTACATTTTTGGAAAGCAAACCTTTTTCTTAAAAAGTAAACATTACTTTGGTGGGGGTGGGGTGTTTTTTGCAGTGGTTAACTGGGAGGGATGGTTATTGAACGCATGGATTTATAAAATGGAATCATCTTTGTTTAAAAAATGTAGTAAGTTTTAGGCAGGCTCTAAAATAATTTAGATTTTTTGTTTAAGCTGTCTGGTTAAATGCAAAGTTGAAATAGAAGTGTCATGATGTGACATTTTCATAATGTTCTTACATATTTGAATTTGTTTTTTTATCTGTAAATATGTCAATAGAGTTATATCAGCAAAGAATGGATGCAAAAGTGAGAAACAAACCAGAAGTGTGATCTGTATTTTATAAACAAAAAATTATATGCATATTAGTTTATGCTGTAAATAAAAGTTTTCTCGAATTTCGTTGACTCAGCATTTATTTGCTCTATTTCTCAAAGACCAGAAGAGCTTATGTGATAGGTCTGCATCTGTTGTTGGTCTATCATCTGTTAACATTTGTTTCTTATTGCTTTTCCTCTTAAATTATTTGGAAAAAGGTAAAAAACTAGGCATGTAATTTCATCCTAATTGGTTCTGAATGAAAATGGTGCCCCTTGTAAATCCAATATGGCCACCATAGTTGCCATCTTGAAAAATCTTGGTATTGCTACTCCTTCACTGATTGTCATATCGACATGGGATTTTCACAAAAAGATTTACAACTGGCAGAGGGTTCTAAATGGAAATGGTACTGATTTAACATCCAACATGACCACCTTGGCTGCCATCTTGAAAATCATGTTATCGCTATTCCTTGATGGATGTTTTTATTGATATGGGGCTTTCATTAAATGAATTCTCTTGACGTGTAGTTTGTCCCATATGAAAATGGTGCCAATCAGACATCCAACATGGCCACTGTGGTAGCCATCTTGAAAATCTCATCATTGCTACTCCAGCACAGATCAATGGTGTTAACACTGAAGGACTTATATTCTGGAATAATAGTGGTGCTAATCTGATATTCAGCATGCCCAGCAGTGGCATATAGTATACGACTTGTCTGCTTGCTCAGATTTCTTGTGTGCAACTTCTACCTCATCTTTTATGAATCTAAGATGAAACTTGTTAAACATTACTGACATGAGGCAAACAATATTCTCGTCAAGCTCTGATGAGTTTTTACAGCATTTGTTTGGTGTTAAATACTTGTATGATAATCTTTCATGGCAGATATTGATAGGAGGTGAACATGTAGATGTGGTTTTGTTGGAATGCTCTGATGTGCTTTTCTTGAGTTATGCCCCTTATGTGCATTCACCTAGTCCAACAGCTTTTGAGGAATTGTTGTGAAACTTGGCAGAACATGAACTTAATAGGTACATATGATTATGTAATCGTGTACATACAAGTTTTTCTAGATTTATATTTGGTGGTAAATGTATATTGACATAATTCTTTGTGTACAGCTAGTTCCACAGCTCAAAAGAATTTCCCTGAAACAGACAACACTGAAATGACAACATATGCATATGGTTCTGCTGTCCTTGGTATGGTATGTATGTGTGTGTGATTTGGATTTTTAATGTAGTTTTAAAAAAATTTCAGTCATATCGCTACGATGTCTTGCAGTGTGGCAGTTTAAGGTGATGTCTAGCACTGCTGCATCATGCCGTAGAACATCTAGCATCATGTCCCATCTAGTCATATTATCCTGACCCCAGGCCGCCCAGTCCTAACACTAACCTCTTAATGTTGAGCGTCAAGTGAGCCAGATGCTAGTACCATTTTTGTAAGTCATTAGTATGACTCGACGGGGGTTTGAAACCGTGACTTCCCACATCTAACCACTTAGGCCACCAGAGCAGTCTACTGTATGTATAATAATATGTGTAATGGTTCCAACAGCTTTTGATAAATTGCAGTCAGACTTTGCAAACAATGACACAACTGTTGTCACTCTCAGGTTTTTAATTCTAATAGTCATTGGGTGGTCTATTGTTCGTCATGATTCCATCCATTAACTCAAGTTTGTTATTACTCTTAAACTACTTGGAGCATTGACATGAAACTTGACACACACATTCATCCCATAATCTAGTTGGTCGTAAATGAAAATGAAGATGCTCAGACATCCCATATGGCCACAACAATGGTCATCTTGAACATCGTGTTATCTTTAATGGATGGTTGATAACAACATCCGGTTTTCGTAAAAGGACTTTTTGTGATGCGAAGTTGGTCCTAAGTGAAACTGGTGCCAATTGAAAGTCCAATATGATAGCCATGGCAACCATCTTGAAAACATTATTGTAATCACTACTGCTGAATGGATGGTCATATCAACAGGGCTTTCAATAAAAGTCTTACCATGTCTAGTTGGTCTGAATTGAAAATGGTGCTGATCTTGCATCAAATATGGCCATCACACTAGCCATCCTGAAAACCTTTTTTTCTTATCACTACTCCTCCTGAAGGGATGTTCATATCAACATGAGGTTTTCACAGCAGCCATCTTGAAAATTTTTATTGCTACTACCCTTGAATGGGAAGTCATATTGACATGGGGTTTTACCAACAGACTTCATATGGTGTCTGATTGGTCCTACATAGTTCTAATATGGATGCTACAGTGACCAGCTTGAAAATTTGTGTTACCATTAGACTTTTTCATTTGTTTATATTTCCTTAACCCTATATGGTTTTTCTTCATATTCATGACGAACCATTATGAAGCTAAGACAATTCATTTAGTTACATGCATGCTTGTATCCTTGTCATGGGGGTCAAGGTCATATTCATAGAAAACTTGCATTTTGACTGAGTTAGAAACAATTTTCATTTGCCTATATTTTCTAAACCCCTTCATGGATTTTAATAATACACTGGGTGAATAATTACGAAGCTAAAATGATTCATTATGCAATATACCTGCTGAACCATTGGACCTTGGGGTCAGGGTCACACATTTTAGAGTACTGCTTGGATCATGGGGTTGACATGCAGGCTCATGACCTTTTTGTTAGATCTACTGGTAATAGACCAGAATAACTTCAGGCCTGCTGTCTATCATTCATGTCCATCCATCTGTTATCACGAGTTTGTTATCACTATGCCTTCTAAATTACATGGAGGATTGCAATGAAACATTACACAAACATTCATTTTGAGGTCTTGTTGGTTCTGAAGACAAACTTGTCCCAATAAACTGGCTATGACATGTTATTAGATTATATACTATATAGATGAAGACAAACTTGTCCCAATAAACTGGCTATGACATGTTATTAGATTATGTACTATATAGGTGAAGCAGGTGTGACATCATTCAACAGAATTTCCTAATGGTTCATTCTGGCACAAACCTTTAAAATTGTATATGATTATAGGTGTAAAAGGAAAGAACAATGTTTCATTGGTTAAATTTTATGTTTCATACAATATTTCACTCATGTATCAGTTTTATTCTTGTCAATTATCTATATGCAGAGTCATTACATCATAATGTGTAACACTTTATTCAGCGGCATTTCCAGGTAAGGTTGAATGGTGTGAATCAGTCAGCAAGTCTCTGGTACTCAATATGATCATTTGTTTAATTTTATATAATATAAAAATAAAACTAGAATTTTTCAAAAGTACTAAAGAAGATACAAGTTAAATATTTCGTTCAAATTTCTACTGTTTTTCCTATTGATGAAATAAATTTAAATTCAAGATTTTTCTCTTTGTTCACACTTGGAACTGGATACAAATTTGAAGGTCTGTGCTAAGATCTAATCGACAAGAAATTCTTTTAATTAATATGTCTCACCTGCTTTGCCAGTACAATACATAATCCAAAAACTTGACATAGCGAGTTAAGTGAGACAAGTAGATCATTACAACAACAACTGATAAATGTGGATAAAAAATTGCGGGACCATATATAGGGTTGCCACCTGTTTTTCATTTTATTTTGCCATGCCATATTCAGTAAGAGAATGCAGTGTTGTAATATGTCAATTTATTAAGTGCTTGTTTATGTGTTCAGTATTTTGAAGCTCTTCAAGAGGCAACTGCTCCAGTGACCTAATGGTTAGAGCGTCCACCTTGGATGAGGGTTTGAACCTGTGGCCAAGTCATACCAAAGACTTATAAAAATGGTACTTGCACCTGCCTCAGTTGGTGCTCAGCATTAAGAGGTTAGTGCTAGGACTGGGTGGCCGGGTGTCAGGATAATGTGACCGGGTGGGGCATGATGCTACATGTCTGTGGGGACAGAGAGAGAGAGACAGCAAGCAGAATATACATGATAAACTTTCACATGGTAATGCATTGAGATGACTCCAACAATCACATAAACAACAATTATTTGTTTTATCTATTGCTGTCAAATAATGAATTTAAACTGCTTTACTCCCAAGTGAATATATTACTGTATATTAAATATTTATTTCTAACCATCGGTCTCAGCAGTAAATAGGATTTTATTACCACAGAAATCAATGTCAAAGTGTTAAAATGCACCCACTGAGGTCTGCCTGCTATCATGTGACCATATTTTACATAGTCAAGCTCTAATTATAAACAAGGAAACCCCTATGTAGTGTAAACCTGACCTCCTTTTAATGTGATTTTCAGCCTTCTTACATTTAACACAATCTTAATTTCAAAATTTTTTGATGTTGTAAATCAAGCAGAAAAATTAAATCCAAAGTAAAATGTATGAAAATTGATACAGCACTGTTCCATGAAGTATTTACCATAATTTTAGCCGTGAGGATTAATAATGAAATGTTTCAAAAATCTGTTTTGAAGCCAAACCTATAACGTATTCAATATATTTTGTGCAGATACTATAAAATCCATGTCTGACCAAGAAAGGAGAATGTCCATGAAGCAAATAAGATCAATTTATGTGAAGGAAATTATTGTTGTTTTCTTTTCATTTTGCTTTAAAAATGCTCCATTCTACAATTTTCTATCCACCCCCTCCCCCACCCATGCATGCTCAGAGAGCGAAAATTAAGGGAACATGGTATCATTAGAAGATGCTAGCATATCCTATTTATTAGTACATATAGGTATATTTGGGCTGTTTTTATTTCTTGAAGCAAAAGAGTGCTTCCTTGCAGGGCTATCTTTCTCAGCTTCATAAGCATGGTTTATCATAATAATAGCAAGGTGTATCTGGGACTTACAATATAAAACAAATGGTGTGCCCACTAATACTGTAGGGTCTTATTGATCCAATAGGCACAACAGGGCTACAAAACCATTTTACTTAAAAGTGTATACACAAAGAGGCAGAGTCATGTCAATGTCAATCAGGCCCTGCAATAAATAATGGACTGTATCATGCACCTTTTGTCTTGTGCTTTGATGCTATAGAGTGTTTAAAATTTTTTGTATACTGATCAAACAAGTTTAGATTTTTTAATTTTACTTTCCTAAGGTGTTTATTTGAAAGTTTAATGGCTAAATAAATGAAAGACAATTATGAGTCAGGGAGTTATAATTTTGCTTTTTAATATAAAAAATTCCATCCTCACCTGTAATCTTTTCATCTGTTAGTTGCTATCATTCATGCCATAATCAAGATTTGGAGCACAGATGAGCTACAACAGAATTACAAGGACAATATTCTGTCAGCTGGGGATTAAGGTGTGAAATTTTCTTATTTATATTGTCACTTATGTATATTAAATTTATATTATGTGCTTGACCTTTGTCCATGATTGAGGGTAGAGTTTTGGCCTACCTGACCATTGTGATGACTAAAGGTTGTGTCTCTCTGACTTTTGTCATTTTTTAATAAAAAGATGTTTACCTGAATTTCAGTTCAAGGCCTGATGTTGTTTATTAATTAACAAAACTTTTCCATTAGAAATCATAAATTTACAGGACATTCTGCTGTGTCATAGGTCAGGTGACAGTTTGTACATAAAGGATGTGGTAAACAAGTTATTCATTCCTGTTGTAAGCTCAGTTTGTGGAATCATTGAGGAATTTAGAGACAGAAAAGTAATCTCAAGTTTGATTCAATTTCACCTTGAATCTGATCTTGAGCTAGACAAATCCATATTATGCAGTAAATATAAGGAACCTTTTCTTTACAGAGCTGTGATTCCTGAAAGTTGTTGGTACACTTAAATTTATATTACCAGGGATATAAAATTGCCTGACTCATAATTATGTCCTACTTTAGATTAGTTTACCCTTTAATTTTATCTGAGATATCCCATGACTGATATCAATGGCAAATACATTTTTTCAGGGTATCTGATCCTAGTGGATGATTAAAGAACCTTCAATTTTGTTAACTTTGATATCTGAAAATGTTGGGGTTGATTGAGAGTACATGGCTAGGCCATACATACAATATGCATCTCCTAAAATTTTCCATGGTTATTTAAAAAAAGTCCATAACTTTGTCTACCTTTTTGATACTTATAAATTTAATAAATGCACTTTTAAAAAATTGTAATGCTTACATTGCAAAAATTCTGCATTTAAAGGGCAGGCAAAGATAGTGTACTTTGGGCTATATCAAACACATTTCACAGTACACAGCCACAGTCATTTTCATCACCTGTCTGCTTTAGACAGCACATGATTTTCCTAACAGTGAATAAATGGCAATCCAAGTAGGTGTGATCCTCACTTTCAGCTGTGCTCCAAACTGCCATAGATGAATGATAATAACCAAATGTGTTATTGCTGTATGATTTAATTAAAAAATGTAAATAATAAGCATCTTGCCATTCCTTTTGAATAATCACCATAGAAAAATATTCATTAGAACCAAAGTCTCACTGTCCCCTGCCTTCCATTACCATACAATAGTGAAGAGAGCACAATTTTTAAAATGGACAGTGTACTTTCTCAACTTAGTCATGCATGTTATGCTAAAAGTTAGGAACATGTAACTAGCCACAATTATCTCTTAGATATCAAATTAATAATTCTGCAGTTTGAACAGAATGAAACTGATCATGGTCATTGGGTTCAAAGGTCAAAGTGTACAAAGTCTGTTAAAGCCACCAGTATATGGATGCCATTGAAACTGCTTTTAAAACTAAAGTAAAATAAAACTTTTCTTTACTTTTCTTTCAGCTAATCATTGTATATATATATATATATATATATATATATATATATATATATATATATATATATATATATATATACACTGTATATACATTTCACACACAATACTGCTTCATGGCATGCCATAATACAATGAGAAAACTAGGCATAATTAGCTTAATTTTGAATCAAGATTAATTTGCCATTTTATTCAAAAACAATACATGATCACATGAAAAAGAGAAAGGAATGGTGACGATGTTTAAATTTGCCTTAAGGTTCTTCTCTGGAGTTTCATATATTTGCACAGGTTTTTCAATATTTACACAAAAGGTGTTCCCCTGATTTTCACTATGGAAATCCTTGTTATAAAATAAAAATGAGAAGGCTAGAAGAATAATTTTCTTTATTTTGATATCTGAATGATGGGGTTGCTTTGGGTTTGAGAGCACACAGCAAGGTCTTCTGGTGTGCATCTCACAGAAGACTGCTAGCTCTATGTGATTTTATTTTCAAATTCTGAACTTGTGAAGGAAATTATTTCTTAAAAAAGTAAATAACTGTTTCCATTTTTTTATATTTAAAGATGTTGTAAGTGAACTTTCATACAGTAGTAATGCCTTCACAGTAAACACTTATTGTGATATTTCAAATATATTTCCCCAGCACTAATCTTGTCATTTTCATTAGGTGTCTATTTTAAATAGCATATTCTTTTACCAATGGTGATAAAAAATAAATATCCAAGTAGGTGAAAGGTATATAAGTATGTTAACTTTCTCTATATTGTGAAAGTTGTAGAGAAAATAACTTTGAATTGTGTCTTCCCTATTTTCAGCCGCACTCCAAAATCCTGGAGGAAAAACTAAAATAAACAATCATATTCATTTAGCTTAGTTCAGATGTTTGCCAAGCCATATAGAGAAAGAGTTTTAGAACTGGGAAGAGACTAGATAATTTTCAGTGGGAAGAAAATCCCACAAGAACTTGATGTTCATCCAGAAAAACATGACAGAAGGTATATAATACAGATACTGGTATTTAATCTTCCTTAACTTTTCATCATTTTTAGCTCTACATATCATATACCAGAAGAGCTTATGGGATGGCATGTTTCCATTTTCCTTCCGTCTGTCTGTTATCACAAGTTTGTCATCACTACTCCGGTTAAACTATTTCAGGATTGCCATGAAACTTTAAACATATACATTCATCCCATGGTCCAGTTGGTTTTAAATGTACATGGCCACCACAGTAGTTAACTTAAAATTCCTATCACTAATCCTCCTGAGCGGATTATCATATCAGCATTGGTGTTTCACCAAAAGACTTCATATGAGGTCTTGTTGGTCCTAAATGAAAATGGTGCCACCCAGATATCCAACATGGCCACCACAGTGGTCATCTTGAAATTTATGTTATTGCTACTCCACCTAAATGGATGCTTGTGTCAGCATGGGAGTTTTAGTAAAAGACTTCTTATGGTGTCCAGTTGGTTTTCAGTGAAAATTGTGACAATCTGACATCCAATATGGCCACCACATCAGCCACTGATAATCTGGTTATTGCTACTCTTCCTCAACATAAAGTCGTATCAGCATGGGGTTTTCAACAGAAGTCTTCTTATGTTCCAGTATGGCCAACATAACTGCCAACCAGAAGATCTTGTTATCGATAAATGGAAATTCATATAATAACATGGCAGTGGGTTCTCAATGAAAATGGTGCCAAACTAACCTCAAATATGGCTGCCACAATGAGCACAGTATACATGTATACAATTTAAAAATAATCAAATAAAAAAATAATCAGTATAATTATGCATTTTATAATTATCGAGTAACATCAGTAGAGTTTTTCCCTTGTTGGTTATTGCCAAAGGAAAGATCGCAAGACACCCCAAGACTACCCATGACTAACTACACCCAGAGACTCCAAGACTGTCCCAAAGCACTCTCACCTACACAGTATACATATATACAATAAAAAAATAATCAAATAAAAAAGTAATCAGTATAATTATGCATTGTACAATTATTGAGCAACATCAGTAGAGTTTTTCCCTTGTTGGTTATTGCCAAACGAAAGACCCCAAGACACCCCAAGACTACCCAAAGACTGTCCCAAAGCACTCTCACCTACACAGTATACATATATACAATAAAAAAAAAAAAAATATGATCAGTATGATTTTTTCAGCAATTCATTTAAAGGTTTTTGTTTTCAAAAGATCTTTTTCTCAGACAAAGATGGGGTATGCTTAATAATTAGATCCTAAGGGCACTACATTTATGTTCTTTAATTTATTTTATTGTGTTTACAAAACCTATTAGAACTTTTAATTTTGACAAAGAAATCAATATGCTGTTATGCATATTTAATTAAATTATTTGTTCGTTAATTTTAATTTTTTTAATTCCATTACATGCTATTGTAATGTAACATTGAGTTCAGTTCTGTTTGACCTGATTTTTTAAAATTTTTTATTTCATTGATGTAAACAGCTAACATTTTATCTAGTTTCTGACCTTGTTTCAGAATCAGTGACAGTTTTGGTAAACAACTTTATAAAAAAATTTTTTGTATCTTTCTCAGAGTAAGAATCTTTAAGTTGAATCAAGGTCATACATGGACTACATGACAAATAGCATAACAAACATCTATTTTTTTTTTCCAGAAAAATGAACTTTTGACCCTCATCGGTGAATCTGTTTTGCGTCTTAATTAGCATATAACTGTTGTTTTTGAGAGAGGTTTGTTAGTCGGGCTCCAAACAATTGACATGTTAAGTTGTTCTTATGTTGTGACCAGTTTGGGTTGAATTTTTATTTTTTTTTCTTCAAATTATTGAATTCAAGTGATTCTTTTCCATGGAAATACCTAAGTGCTCCTACAAAATTCTTGGATAAAGACATTTATTGGAAGTTATACTGAATTCAAAACTGGAATAATATTTTCTGTGATTCAACAAGAGACTGTTGACACTGCAGCATTTAGCTGACCACAACAGACATCATCGCTTTCCATTTTGGATTTCATCGGGACTCGAACTCAGTTTAATTTAGGACTTTTTATTACTAGGACGTCTATTTTTTAATTCTTGGATTATTTTTGAAGTTAATTCATAAAACCGTAAGTTCTTTTTTCTTAATTTTTTACTTTGTATTGAAGGGAAATAAATTATTTGTTAAATTTTACAAGCTTGTTGTCTTCACTCTTTTCTGTTACTTATTTCACATTTTAGAAATCTTTAGTGAAATGAACAAACTTTTTTACAATATCATCAAAAAGTAGAGAATTTGTTTAATTTTACAGGAGTGGTTGGAAATTTTGAAAATGGAAGTACAGCTACAAAAGTTGAAATTAGAGATAAGACAGGTTCAGTTTCAGAAAGAAATGATACAAATGGAAGGTGCCACCTGGTAATAAGCCTAATTGTTTTCTGTTAGTGGATAACTTGAGGAATGTAAGTCGATTGGAATCGAAGAAAAACTTTGAATTTTACAATGATTGTGAAATACGGGATACTGCAAAGGGCAACACAATTAAATCAATATTTGTGGTTCAAAATGGACACTTGATAAATATTTAGCACAAAAATCTGAAGTATTGCCTTAAGAAAAGATGCAAAGGTCAGCTATACTGGGAACCACAACCTGCCGAGAGCATTGTCGCCTTAAGCAGGTACTACGCTACTCTCAAAAGAGATCCAACTTTTAAGAAAAGAGTCTCCAAAAACCATAGAAAAAATTAATGAAAATTTGAACGAGCAGCAACCGAGAGAAATATTTCGTTACTTGAAAAAAGATGACTCCATGAATTGTGCACGTGACTTCAGAGTGATACGAAACCAGAAGTGTAATGCCAGGAAAAGAGAGAGAAAAAAAAAAGCAACTTCGCAAGAAACACCAAGATAGCTAAAGAGATTTTCGATGTGTTGGGAATGTTAAATGTGATACTCAACAAATTACAAGTGCCATCAATTATCTGCTACACTAAAGAACCAACCGATTGGCATTGACCAAACATTCGGCCTTGGAAACTTTTATGTGACATTGTTGGTGTACAAAAATCAGAGTTGTGAGGAAAAATACAAATGACAATCCTATCTTTCTTGGTCCTCTACTTCTGCACAAAGACGCGTTGTATAAAACCTACAAAGCATTCCTGGAACATGTGGCAACAGAACTTGATAATGATGTAGAGACTATTGAAATGCGAATATCAGAGAATATGGAATTAGGCGCGGACGACGAGAAAGGTCTGACCAAGGCTATTGAACACTCATTTCCTTCTGCAAGACGATATTTGGTTGTGCACAAAACATCTACAAGACAATATTAAATTTTACCTACAAAACAAGTTAGGAATTGACAAGGTCGAGCGTGATACAGTCATGAGGTCTCTGTTTGGTAGCGAAGGTATCGTGGATGCCAATACTACCATAGAGTTTGAAAGCCGCTCTGAAAAACTTGAGCAATTAATAAAAGAAAAGTTTGACAGTACTATGTCAATAATCTAAAACCAAGACTTCGAAAATTCGTGTTTGAACCGAATCGGCAGAACAAAGAAAACAAACACTGGACCAATAACAACACAGAGTCCATCAATAATATTTAAAAAATTTCGGTTGACTGGAAGCCTAAACATACTAGAGATTTAATAAACAAACTTTACGGCGTTACAGACTTGCATTTTATGGATTACAGAAGTTCTCTACATGACACAGGAAATTATCAACTGACTAATCAAGAACGAATCCACCATGTTCATGATGCAGTCTGGCGTTGCATGTCTGAAGAAGAAAAAAAACGAACTCTTCCAAAATTTTCTCGTGGACTCAAAACATAGGCAAACTTCAAAATTCATAAAATCAAAAGATGGGAAATTTTCAGTCATTAATAAGGCGAGATGAATTGCACGCAAACAGGGGCATCGACGGCATCCTGTGAACAAAAGGACAAAAAGCGATGATTGTGTTTTTTGAGACTTCATAATAAATGATATCAAAAAGGAAAATCAACAATGAGAAATGTATTCAATATCTAACAGAAATGGAAGAAAAAAAAAAAAAAAAAGAAAAAAGAACAAACAAACAAAAACGACGAACATCAATAAAAATGGGCCATGGAAAGAGCGCCTCCTCGTGGTGTGGCCTGGATACATATTGATAAATGAAAATAAAACGAGCATTCAATTACTTATCCATATATTTTTTGGTTCAGTGATGAAGAATTTCAATTGTAAAACATGATTTAGGTGTCTTGGGGTGTTTACAAGAATCTTTGGGTGTCTTGGGGCCTTTCCTTTGGCTATGACCGAAAAGGGTAAAAACTCTACTGATGTTAAACGATAATTATACAATGCGTAATTATACTGATTACTTTTTATTTGACTTTATTTAACTGTATATATGTATTATGGGCAAGTGAGAGTGTTTTGGGACAGTCTTGGGGTGTTTAGTCAGACCGGGCTGAGGCTGTGGGCAAATTCACAACTTGATTTAAAATGAAATCGTCTTGAACCTGAAAATCTCATTTACGTATTATAACGGAATAAGTGATATCTGGCAGCTCAGTAATGTTTCCAAACCCTGTGTTATTTACTGTTCCACCTATTCAACCGGAAAATATCTTGTCCATAACGATCATCACATTAAAAAAATAATATTGTTGTTAGTGCAGTTTCATCGGTCTACCCCTGTCAACGGACTGTTCTGCACATTAGTTAAGCCTAAGGCCATACATTCCGGAAGTTGCTAGTCACAGCTCATGAACGAATCGTTTCATTTTACAGAGGTAAGACACTCGGATATTGACTAGAATATATATATATATATATATATATATATATATATATATATATATATATATATATATATATATGTATGTATGTTATTGGCGTGAATTACTAAATCACGATAAACAGTCCTCCAGTATTTTGTTGTTACATCCCCCCCCCCTTTTCTTTTTATAAGGCTTTGACTCTCTCACTTAATATTCGGTTTTTATTGTTGCCAAAATATCATATTTAATATGTAGCTGCAGTTGTGATGGACTTACCTAAACCTTCTGACAGTATCCCTCACGATATTCTCATTTGTAAACTAAAGGCTTATGGTAAGACATTGCTTCTGTAGGTCTTTTACAGAATTACTGTTAGCTGTCAAACCGAAATCAACAAATTAATGCAGGGTGTCTTGAGTAGCTGGACAGAAATCCCAAAGGGGATTCCTCAGGGGTCAAGCATCGAAACTCTTTAATGTTTTTATCATTTTTTAATTTTTTATTTGATTTAATCTGGCTCTTTATCTAACTGCTAATGATAACACTTTGTTTTTTCCTCACAAAGACTTGAACACTCTGATTGACACACTTGAAATGGCCAAACATTCTGATTGACTGGTTCACTATGAACAATGATTGGTTCACTGTAAACAAAATGCAAGCCAACTGTGAAAAGTTTCAAGTACTAGCTGTGGGTAAAGAGACATTTGGTATGAAACCTGTGCTTATAATACCGTATGACAAAAGTCTTGTGAAAGGAAAATTTTTGTTCTTGTCCCAAGACTTATATGCACATAAACAAAATGTTAACATTTTTGGTGTCCCAATACTTATAGACACAAACATGTAAAGATCAACATAAGTCACATAGCAGTGACGAGCTTTTGTTCAGTGACAGTGGGGTCCCCGAGTGGTCGAGTGGTCGAAAGAACTTATTGTTCCAGATCACTGCCATCTCACCGTTGTCTGCGTGGGTTCGAGTCTCATGATCGGCTAACGTTGGTATGTGAGAAAACTAGCCAGTAGCTTCTCGTGGGTAGGTGGTTCTTCCCGGGGTTTTCCAGGGTTCTTCCTCCACCATTTATACTGGCCGCCATGTATAGCCTATCTTGTGTTGAAACATGGCATTAAACCCTACAACAACAACAACAACATCAGTGGCGGGGCCATTCAATTGTTATAAACCACTATGACTGTTGTTTTGTTATTTATTTTGCGCATGCATATTTTCTGATTTCTTTGACATGAGATAAGATAAAGATAAAGAGTATATAAGTTACAGGCTGCTTACATTTTACAGGGAGACCTGTATTATAGTGTTCAATAGGCCAACTTACTCAGTGCATATCATACTTTGTGTCACTTATGTACATGCAAATTTGACTTTATTCATTATTTTCACTCGAATCTCATTCTTCTATGTCACATTTTAGCTGTATGTCCATTGCTGTTTTATTTACTTTGATTCCTTTATCAGCTTACATTCAACTTCCACTGCATTATTATTGCAACAATTTTCAAAGCATTATTTTGCGACTTATTTATAATATTTGTTAGACTTTATTGAAATTCAGTGTAGTGGTACCTGTGATCCTAATCCAGGACATGTACTTCATTCAGCATAAGTTAAAACCTTCAGTATACATGTGGTTAAACTATTATGTAAACAAATGTAAATAAATGCGAGTGATTAACCAATGAACATTTTCATTGTTTTAATACTGGTGCCACATTTTAATGAAATAGGTATTTAAATTTTCAAGTCAGAAAATGTTGTTGTTGTTGTTGTAGGGTTTAACGTAATTTTTCAGCACATGATAGGCTATACATGGCGGCCAGTATAAATGGTGGAGGAAGAGCCCAGAAAACCCCCGGAAAGAACCACCGACCCATGAGAAGCTACTGGCAAGCTTTTTCACATACCCACATTGGCTGAACCCGAGACTCGAACCCACGCAGACAGAAGTGAGATGGCAGTGATCTGTAATGGTGAGTGCTTTAGACCACTCAGCCATTTGGGGCCCCATCAGAAAATGTAATTACCTGTGACTTTTGACAGTTTTAATGGAATAATGAATACTGGCATTTAATAATGATAGTCCCTTAACAGTTGCAAGGACCTTTATTTTAAAATCACATTATGATCGATAAGTGAAAAAAGAGTCTAAGGTATTCCAAGATTTATAGTATGTGAAATAGTTGCTACAGTTTCATTTCCCAGCTTTTATAGGTCATAAAAATAAGTTTTGAAAATAATAAAGCATGTCCACGACTAAATGTCATTATGCTAATCAGTGCCGTTACAAACTGTGAAGAAATGGTTAAACTGCTAGGAATTAACAAGGGCTAGGAACTGCAGTGTAATTCACATGTAAAAATCTTTGTAGGAAAACTTCAAGGAAACTATCGGTCTTGAAACTTATTGCTCAGAAGTTAATAGACTAAAAAACTGACAGTCATGCATGCTTTTATCCTATCCAGTTTCAGTCTCTGTCCCTTAGCCTGGCATTTCTGCAGTGACATGAACACTATTAAACTTAAAAAATGACAAGAGCATGCTCAGAGATTTGTGTGTGATGATTACACATGTAGCTATCACAAACTCTTATTTAATGCAAAAATGTGAGGTCTTAAGGTATGCGGACTTGGGATATGGCATTAGAGATTTTTAAAATTCTGAATAAGAGCACTCCTAAATGTCTTGATGATATATGTTTAAAACAAAATAACTACAATTTTGGATATTTAACTATTTTAGATGTTCAAGGAATGAAAACCTTGACACATGGCAAAATTCTTTTAGACATGCTGCTACCATTATCTTTTGAATGAAGTGCCTGATAATTTTAGTGAACAATCAAATTTTAGATCATTAATTTTATCCTGAAATAGTAAAGACTGTAATTGGAACACATGCAAATAATACACATGACCCCCCCCCCCCATCTCCCTACCATGATGATTTGAACTAATATCTGTGTTATCATTTTGTTTCGCTGTCCTTATCTTATGTACCTTCAAGTGCCTTACAGTTAGCTCCATTCCTTTTCAGTAAGGGACAATCTGCACTCAGTGTGCTTTTAGTCTTTCTTTCATCAATTGGATGATCATAACCTGTGGACTGCTCTGGTGGCCTAAGTAGTTAGAGCGTCCACCTCGGATGCAACAGGTCACAGGTTTGAACCCCAACCAAGTCATAATGAAGATTTATAAAAATGGTACTTGCAGCTGTTACACTTGGTGCTCAGCATTAAGAGGTTAGTGTTAGGATGGTCGGCCTGGTGTCTGGATAATGTGACTGTGTGGGACATGATGCTACATGTCTGTGGCATGATGCCCCAGTGCTAGACATCACAATAAACTGCCACACTACATACATTGTAGGGACATGACTGAAAATTGTTTAAAGCTACATTAAAAATCCAAATCACACACACACACCATAACATTGGAACAAAAAACAGGGTAGTAACATGCACAACCTTCATTGTGACATCACAGTAAATGAAATTAACTCTGGTTTGTACTGGATGACGCTTTTAGGTTGACTTCATTAAATAATGTTCAGATATTTTAACATTGATAGATTTAAGTCTATCTTCTCCTCAGGGACCCAAACAAAATAAGCATGAAATTGTCATCGTTTCTACCGTTAATGTTGTCCATGTGAAGTGTCTCATTTTCCACCAGGAAGCTCCCCTTTTCATATTTAAGTCAGCTGTGGCCAATCTGCAGAACAGCTCAAGGCTAGACTTAAATAAACAAGCTTGAAGCCTGTGTGGCTAATTAACAGATAATGCTTATCATTGTAAGTATAATGTGAAACGGCCTACCCCTCTGATGGCTACTCAGATTTACTTCAAAGAAACCATGTTCTGTTGATTGTGAATGTAAGCACGGCAGTAGAATGGCAAATAAATGATGCCTTATGTTATGTAATAGTGTTTAAATTAAATTATTGATGACGTGAATATAAAGCATCAAAATATTCAACGCTTTCTCTGAGTTTGATTTTTTTTTTATTTTGGACAATCATAGTAATAATAACTGTTATTTAGGTAAGTGATTTCTGTAGGGCATTACAGTATCAGTAGAGACATTAAAAGAGTGTAGAAAAGTACTTTGACTTGTGAAAAAGAGTTGGAAGAATATGTTTTGATTTTTCAGGATATGAACTTATGATGCAAATGACACTAATGCCAACAAATTGAAAAAAATGATAGAAAGTTCCATTTTACAGGTGATATTTGAATATCAGTACCTAAAGCTTGTGTGATTCATCTTGACAACAGTTTATGTCTGCAGAAACAATCTTCATGTATTTAGGTACTTACATGTACCAAAATTAATTCATCTTTTCTATGGAGGCCATGATATATCACACCTTTAGTCCATGGGTCCAACTCTTAAGGCAGTTAACACAGTTTACTAAGAGACAGAGTAACTTCATTGAAATCAGAGCCTCATATTGTAGCTACACATGTATCTCAACATCCTCGGTCCTGATGTAATATTGTCGACATAAGCGGCTGTTGAGATAAGTGTTGTTGGCGGTGTCGGGGGCAGGGGGCTAAAATAAACATCAAAATTTAACAGATAAGTGAAATTCGTATGTAAGGGGTAACTTGTCATCAGTGCATAAGATTTACATTTTGAGAAAATAAACATCAAATTTTAGACTCTTTTCTGCATGTTTTTAGGACGATGAGAAGAAAAGTCTCCTAAAATCAGAATTATGATAAAACCAATAACAATTTTGGGAGAACTAACAGAAAAAGTCTGAAAGTCCCACAACAGGGCCCTTCTAAATCTAGATTGGCACCCACACATATTCTGTTTGGGTTGCATGTCAGGCCTGTCCAAATTTTTTGGTATCATTTGCCTGAAATAAATGATGTCTGAAAATTCAGAACATTGACAATTTGAAGTTCTTTAAAGATTCAGGTAAATTATTAACATTCAGCCCCCTTCTGAGGCTTCACTTGTAGGTCCCTCTACCTTATGAAGATCATCTGTTTCATTGTAAAAAAAGCTTTAACTCTGTGCACAAAGTGGAGTACATGACCTATAAATGAGGGAATGGTATTACTTCTGTTCTCAGTATTTCTTGGTTACTTAGTACTTGTCCTGCATGAATATCAATGTGCTATCCTTTGCACAAGTTGTCATGGTAATGCATCACTGGCTGCTTATTTTGAACAGTACATATTATTATTCAGTCTGTTTTTTGTAAACATATGAAACAAATCAATCTAAAACTGTGACACATACCTATTCACATCTTAAAGAGAAATAGTATCTGCTGATATATGAAAATAAAATAGAAAATGTCTGAAACTCAGCATGTTGGACTTGTTTTAATTTGCATATTTCTGGTTTTACAACTTATGCAAACAATGTGACAGATTGCTGGTATCAGCAGTCCCTGGAAGTTGAGGTGCCATGGTGGGCATTTTGCACTGTTTATTTTAGCTGTTCATGACAATCCACAATGGCCACTACACCAGGTCCATCCCAGAAAGAGCGTGACAGGATTAAAGTCCATCATGTGCTCATGGATTTTCTGTAATCCATGATGCATGTACTGTATATGTTCCATGCTTTTCATTAAGCTGTTTCAGTACTTGTCTGAATTTGCATTCTCGAGCTGATATATGTTAACTACCATACATACTCTATTATAAGTCAGATCAAACTGCAAACAACAAAGATCCTGATCTGCCATGGCATAATGCACCTGCACCTGCAGATCAGAGTCTTTGTTGTTTCTTTTACTGATTGCTCATAAGAAGCTGAACTGACCGAGATCTGCCAGTTTGCATTTGGGCTTATCTTATAAGTGAGTATATACAGTACCAGGCAAGCAATATCAGAACCATTTGGATCACATATTTTCGTTAGGCCTTTTCTAAAGTCTAATTTTACCCTGATTCAATATTTAATGAATTGACTTTGTTGCAGACAGTAAATTTGAGACTAATCCATTTTGCTGTTTGATAGCATACCAACAAGTATATGCAGTCGGTCTGAATATCTTGAGACTCATCCCATACACATATAAATCTTGAGACTTATCCCATACACATGTAAATCTTGTATACTTCTGTCTTGGTCTGTATATTTGAATTAAGAATTCAGTTTGTCTTTTACAGATTAAGAAGAAATGAAAAGGTGCTTTGGCAATCAACATCATAGAAAACACAGGCAAGATGGATGTGACTTGAAGCTTGATATATTTTTTGGCCATCTCTGTTGGTAATTCTCATGCCAAACTTTGGAAAAGGAAACAAAATGAAATTCTGTACTAACTTGATTGATACGTTACATCTGCTGATATTACTTAATTTATGTTTCACTGTTAGAGATGTGAGTGGTGATGTTTTTAAACTGTCGTTACTTCACAAGGCTTTAAAGGATAAGTCAGTGGCATCTGATTATCGTTTGCGACGAGAAGTGCCGCTTACTTTTGATGCTAGTGTTGAACACCATGATAACCTGGAAGGTAAACCTGGACAAGGATACTACATAGAAGTAACGATTGGAACACCTCCACAGAAGGTAAGATTACAACTTTTCTTTTTGAACACTTGACCCTTTGGAAAAACAGAATGTTCTGCCAACTCATTTGCATATCTATTTCTTTAAAATGAGCATTATACATTTTGAAAATTTTTCCAGTGATTGAAATAAGATTCAGAATTATATTGTGAAACTTTCATGAAACAAAATTTGAAAGAATTGAATTTGGACATGTTTTTTAGTATATGGTATATTGTCTTTGTATATGTGTGGGTGTGTTTGTGTCCTTCAGTTTATTCTCAGTAACTTTTCAAAGACTTCTTGGATTTTTATTCTAAATTTGGTTCAAAATTTTGTTTTCCAGAGACCTTGGTCAAGTTTGATTTTTACCTTTTTCTGTACAATATTATGGAGTTGTGGCCCCTTTTGGACGTAACAACTTCATTCTAAAATTTCTGATCAGTAACTTCTTATGGACATACAGTTGGAGGTAAATTTGGTTTGAGGTTTTATTTTCAGCAGACCTAGTTTGAGATTAATTTTTACCATTATCTGGCCAAACTGTATGGAATTATGGCCCTTGTTTGATTAAGAATTTGGCCCTGAAATTGCATCACATTGGTAGGGATATGTGTTGCAGTTACATATTTTTAGTTTAAATACCCATAATGTAGTAGCTAGTGTGCTTATTACATTGTCACTAGACTAGTTTAGAATTTTTTTTACATATATGAATTTATCTTCAAATAATTATCTTTGACAGCTGAATGTTCTGGTTGATACTGGAAGCAGTAATTTTGCAGTTGCTGCCAGAAGTTATCCAGAGATTACCACATTCTTTCACAGAGAAAGGTACTAGTAGGATGATGTACATATTGTTGAGGGGATTTAGTCACCACCCCCCGACTGAGTTCATAGCTATTGTGACTCATCAAAGGGAATTGATCATGATGATTCATTTGTTCAACTAATCACTTGGTTTTATCAGTTAGAGGTTATATACCCATTTGTTGCTGGTGCAGCTGGTATTGTTTCATGTTGGTCATGTACAATTGTATCGATGAGACCTATTATTGCAGCTTCCAAGTTTCAAATGATACCATTGTCTTACAGCTGGATTCAGCTAAAACATTGGATAAAACAATTATAGAAGAATATGTTTTAAATATGGATATAATCAAAGAAGTGACTAAGAAACTCTTAAATTTGTATTTTAGACTACATACTCTTTGTTTTCTATATTGTAGTTAAAGGAAGTTTTTGTAATGCTAAGCAAACGACTACACAAGAGATTTTTTTCATAGCGTTTGGAATAATATACACTGACAGATATAATTGGATTGGATCACAAATTCTATCCATACCTCCAGTAACTCTAATTTTGGGTCCAATAGAACTATGACGCTAGCGACAAAATGGATAATAAGACAAAGTGATTAGTTGAACAAATGAATCAACCAGATCAATTCCCTCTGATAATTTTTTTTCTCCCCAGCAGATGGGAGTGTATGCCTCCACATCCTTTGAGTCATCACTTTCAAACAATTAATATTTAAAAAGAATGTAAGGCAAACCTCTGCGGGTTACCAATCTGACAGATCCCAAAACCACTGGCAATGATATTAAATTTATGGAAATTTTTTTTAGGGTAGTAGAATGTCAGGGACTCATGTGTTCTGATATTCTGAGTTTGGAAGCTTTGAGGTGAATTTGCTGAAACACCCTTGTTAACAGTAATAATGTTTGTTGGTGTCCATAATGGACAGTTTTTTATTTTTTTGTTCAGTCTATAAGTTGAAAATGTTTAGTTTGTATAGTCTACAAGTTGACTCCCTTTCCACATAGTTAGAATTGTTTTGCCCCTGCCATTTCTGTGGAAGGAGGGGGCAGTTAGTGCTACTCATCTCTGCCCATCTCATTGTTTGTCATGTTAAAACCAATCAATCATAAATTTTGTTTCAGCTTAATAACTTTTAAAGGATACCATGAATTGAAATGAAATTTGGTATGAGGCTTTACATTACAGAAATATAGGTTAAGTAAAATTGTCACCATTTTCTGACAAAATCTACTTGCTATGACCACAGTTTGACTTGGAACTTTTGGCATTTAATTACATTCTTTTGGCAGGGTATTTGTCACATGGATGTATTTCTAGTTTGAACAAACCTGACCATTAAGCAAATATATAATTATGGTGCATGAATCCAATTATTTTTAAAAACCAACCCAGGTTAGCTGCCTTGGTGTGTCCTTATGAAAGGTACTTAGCTCTCGATTCCTCAGTATGATAATGCCAGTAATTTGTTGAAAGTGCTATTAAAAACCAATCAACAAATCAACAAGTCAAACAGTTTCCATTAAAACACTGGATTAAACTGTCTGATGATGTATTCAAGTTGTTGGTAGGC
Organism: Megalonaias nervosa; assembly: GCA_016617855.1. Lineage (NCBI taxonomy): Eukaryota > Metazoa > Mollusca > Bivalvia > Unionida > Unionidae > Megalonaias > Megalonaias nervosa. The sequence continues at coordinate 135,640 of JAECUM010002553.1, forward strand.
ATGAACACTAACATTGTAACATTAAACTTGAGTGGTAAATATTTCAACACCATTGCTTTGGAAAAAGTTCAGTGCAGTGTGTATTTACTCTAGGCACAAATAAATGTAAATAGCAAACTAAAACCTGCCACACTAATCATATTTTCAGATCTACCTCCTATCAGGAGATAGGCACATCAGTGTATGTACCTTACACACAAGGCAAATGGGAAGGTACCCTGGGTTCAGACATCATCACTGTGTCCTCACTTCCAAATATATCATTCATAGCCAACATTGCTGGAATCACAACTGCAGAGAACTTTTTTATAAATGGTTCTAATTGGCAGGGAATCTTAGGTTTTGGATATGCTGAAATTGCACGGGTAAGTTCCTTTATATATGAGATTTGTTTTATATACAAGTTTTCATCTGCTTTATGTATAATTCAATAAATTTGACTTGTTTGAGGATGTATTAAAAGTATAAAGCATTTTTTTATTTGACTAATTTGACAGCATTTGAATTTCTAAAGCTGTAAATATTGTTTTAGACTGACAATTGGGCTGAAATAACCATCTACCAACTTGACATGTTAGACAGTGGACATGAGTTGCCCATACTTATGCCATGCAGTTATTTAGTAAATATGTTCAAGTTGTTTAGTAATTATACTTCAGTTGTTTAGTAATTATACTTCAGTTGTTTAGTAATTATCTTTCAGCTGTTTAGTAGTTATGTTTCACAATTGTTTAAACACCTTATAGCCAGAAATCACAAGATGATAAAGGTGTGAAATCTTATATCCTGGAAACATGATAAATTTTTATACTTTTGACATTGCATGGTCCTTCACAGTGTACTTTTTAAATTATTATGTGTCAGTGCGTCTGTGCATATCAGTCTTTTGGAAGTGCATATCGGTCGTTTAGAACAACTAATGTCAAGCCTTGGCACAAATTAAAAAGAAAAAGCTGCTAGCAAAAACAAAAGAGTTTTATTATGATCACCTGTTCGAGACTTGATGAAATAAAATTTTACTGTTAGACTTGACCAGAATGCCTGTCAGTTAAATGCTCTGTCATGTTTTGATGTAGTATGTTGGCTTGTTGTCAATTTAATTAATAATTTTTAGAAGCAGTTCAGTGGAATAATAGAATGTTGAGTGAAAATTATGTTGTATAGCTTTCTGAAAGAAGGATCATTTTAATAGACAAACAGTTTGAGAGAAAAATAGTGAAGCATGGAAGGATAATACAAAATGAAACCAATGGCAAGTAGGAAAATGGCACAATGTGCTTGTACATTTAATTATTAAATAGATCAATTGTTTGTTCTTTTTCATCACACTTTTTTATACTTCCTTTGAATGGTTTTATATCTTACAAATATCTGTCTGCCATTATTAATTTTCTGGTAGAACTGTCCAGCAAGAATCGTTTGAGTTTTGGGATCGATATTTTGTGTGTATGTATATATGTATGTATATATATATATATATACTTCCTTGATTATATTTCATGTTATGTAACTAATATTAGGGATATCATACAGAAACTGAAAGTTCAATTTACCTCGGGGCCCCGAGTGGCCGAGTGGTCTAAAGTGCTCACCGTTATGGATCACTGCCATCTCATCTCTGTCTGCGTGAGTTCGAGTCTCAGGCTCGGCTAACGTGGGCACGTGAGAAAGCCTGCCAGTAGCTTCTCGTGGGTTGGTGGTTCTTCCCGGGGTTTTCCAGGGTTCTTCCTTCACCAATTATACTGGCCGCCATGTATAGCCTATCTTGTGCTGAAAAATGGCATTAAACACTACAACAACAACAACAATTTACCTCTTTTGTCTCCAATTTATGGATTTGTTATTTCACAGTCACTTCCATGGTCATGGGTAAAATCAGACTTGTTCCCACTTTTGTTCTGAACTGCAGCTAGCTGGGATTCAGTCCTTCAGTAGCATGGACAGTATCAACTTACATTTTATTTTTGATAATTATCACTTAATTTTTTTGGATTTGCAGCAAATTTATTTATATCAGTAGTAAATATTGAAGTTGTTTTCTATCCTAACATGGATTATCATCTTTCAATATTATTATTAGTCTAATTAATGATTTTATGCTGCAGCCTGACAGTTCCATCACACCATTCTTTGATTCCCTTGTCCACCAGACCAGCATTCCTAACATGTTCAGCATGCAACTGTGTGGGTCCATCAGTAATTCCAGCTCATCAGACATACAGATGGGAGGCACGATGGTAAGCATCATCTGTATGGTTCTTTCAGTAATTCCAACTCATCTGACACTCAGATTTGAGATATATTAGTAATTCCACCTAATCTGACGTACAGATGGGAGGCATGATGGTAAGCATCAGCAGTGTGGGTCTTGTCAGTAATTCCACCTCATCTGACATACAGATTGGAGGCATGATGGTAAGCATCATCAGTGTGGTTCTTTCAGTAATTCCAATACATTTGTCACTCAGATTAGAGGTATATTAGTAATTCTACCTCATCTGACACACAGATTAGAGGCACAATGGTAAGCATCAACTGTGTAGATCTGTCAGTAGTTCCACCTCATCTGACATGGTAAGCATCAGTTGTGTGGGGCTGTTAGTAATTCCACATCATCTGATGTACAGATTTGAGGCACAGTGGTAAGCAGCAACTATGTAGGTCTGTCAGTAATTCCACCTCCTCTGATATATATTTGGGAGACCCATTGGTCAGCATTGAAATGCATGGGTCTGTTGGCATTTCAAACTCATCAGATATACAAATGAGAGGCATGATGGTAGCATAAGCCATTTGAGTCTGTCAGTAGTTCCACCTCACCTGCTGTACAGATTGGAGGCAAAATGGTAAACATTGAATGTGTGGGTGTGTTGATAATTCTACCTCAGCTGACATAGATAAGAAGCATGATGATAAGTATTAAATGTGTCAGTAGTTCCACTTCATCTGATATACAGATTAAAAACACACTAGTAAGAATTGAATGCGTGGTTCTGTTAGTAATTCCACCTCATCTGACATACATTTGGGAGGCACAATGGTAAGCATTAACTGTGGGGGTCTGTCAGTAGTGCCACCTCATCTGACATACAGATGGGAGACATTATTTGTAAGCATCAGTTCCGATAAAGAAAATCGTAATACACCACTCCCCTGATAACTCATGAACCCACTTATAACATGGGGTCAGGCGTGGATCCCATTTTTTAAACCAGAAAATAGCAAAAATATTAACTTGATGAAAATCAGAATCAAAATTAGTAACTGAAACGTTGATATATCGCTCTTTTTATGGTTGACAACGGTAGATAGGACCTGGACATTTTAGTCAACATTTTGAAATTTATCAACTTTTAATAAGAAATCATCTAATTGGTTACATTTCTTTCCAAATGACATTCTTAGTACCTCATAATTACAGATATTCAAGGAAATTTTGATCAATGAAAGTGTCACTTACACCTAGCGTATTCAGTGCATTAATATTTAGATGCCAATTAAATAATTTTCTTTAGGTGAAATTTGTGTTTTAATTCTGTCTTTTTTGTTCATCTTTAGTGTAATCATCATAAATGCAATGTGTATTTAAACGTAAAATGTGTCATTCTATGGTAACAGCTGTGTCCGCAAGTGTTTCTCTGAGAACCTAATTATGTGCCAACCGTGTTTTGATAACTGACTTGTGGAAGTATTTGTTGTATTCTTGCACTGAATTAAAAGCTGTCCTCCTTGATATTATCATGTTAATTCTGTCTTTTGAATCAAATAAAGGACGTGGAATAAAAGAAAAGTTAAAAGGTATGCAAATCCTACATAATAAAATCTAGCAACTTGGTTTCACAGATATGGACCATTGTGTGTGAGTGAGTTTCAGAGAATTCCTAACTGGCACTTAGAGATATCCTCAAGGATGATAAGATATTTCACTATTACTTCCAATGAAATCATGACATCAATATTGTACTCAACGAACGATACAAAAATTGAGTTTTGACGGAGACGATTGTCTCTAGAAATAAATGTCACTAGTTTTTGAAAAAAAGGAATCTTGTTTGGTGGTGTATCAACAGCTAGTCTAGTTTCATGCTACTTTGACTCCCAACTTGGAACTATATTAAATACCATTCCAGGATCCAGACTAATCAACAAAACAAAAAGTAGTAACATAATACACAGATGTTTTCGTGTACACGTGATGGTTGTTGAAACCAGTTGGAATGATCTTTCACATGTTGGACACTTTAAAAAAAAATGTTATCTATACAGAATAATGAACAACTTCATTAGAAAAGGCGTGTTATTAAGTTATTATCAACGTGATTGTAAAACAAGGACTCAGTCATTAAACAGCCCTGTTCTCTATCCCCCCCTCCCCTGCGGTTTTCTTGATGTCTAGGCAGATTTTTTCAATTTGTGGAGGTCCCTTAGTAACTCGTGCCCTTCACTTACAGCGCGGTCTAGGTTTGTGGACCCCATTGTGTGTGAGTTATTGAGGGAAAGGTGTACTTGGATCTCTAAAAGTGTGCAAATTTTGTAAATTCTGCATTTTAAAACTTCAAAAACTCAGAATGTTGATGGTTTAATTATTTTTTAAATTTCTGTTCTTTTAGATTTGAAGTTGCATGCAAAATAATTGGCTATAATGGGACAGAGTCATTAAATGATGGGCAATGCAGTGATTGATGCTTCAATGATTTCTGCTAATCAACATAATTTGATTGAAATTGACAGAAAATTCCTGGCATAAATGACTTGCAAATTTGTGCAAAGGATGCTGATCCATCATTGAATCTGGTTATTGTTAATACAAATAAATACACTTTTAAATGATTTTAATTTAAAAAGTTGCTAAGGGCTGTTCCAGTAAAACATATACCCCCGGGGGGGAAGGCACTTTCAAATTCAACCAACCCACAACAGAAGCAATAAAAAAAATTATGATCCACCGTCAGATATGTTTTAATCGAAAAACATGCCCCCTACAGAAGCATATTCTTTTTATACATAATTTCTGGCTATGGGTTAGTGGGTGGTAGAAGCGATTTTAATATTGGGTTGGGGACAGAAGCGATTTAAACGACAGTTGGCTGGGGGTAATCTACTGAATTCTTATAGATCATATAATCTACTGCATATTTTTATTTATATTCATTCATTATAATCAATCTTTTATCCTTTTCTTTGTTTGTCTGTCAGCCATGTATGTCTCTGATACTGTGAAATCGCAGATTTTCTTGGTGGCTTATTATTTGTAGATGTCATTGATCAGTCCATTAATACCTACTAATTTAATGTCCATGAATAGATTTTATATTAGGAATTTCTGTTCTAATACAGAAATCATGAATTTGTATCCTTACTAAACTGTGTGTTTACTAAAGTGATCACTATGTTTTGCTATTTTTCTTTGTTCTCAGGCATGCTGCTTTTGATTAGAATAATTGTTAAATCTTGTATTGCTTTAAATGTGTGGTCAGATGCTATGATTCCCTTGTTATTATTTTTTTCAATAAATGTTTTGGTAAACTTATAATACATGATTTGTCAGAAAAAATCATTAATGCCTGTGAAAGTGATGTCACATTATTTCTGCCTACTTTTACACTATATCATTTCTTGTATGAACACATATTTCAGTTACCAACGTCTAATTTTTATGCCTTGTTGCAAGACTAGTATAAAGTTTAAAAAAAAGAAATATAGAAAGTCAAACATTTTTTATCATAAATTAGATTTTAAAAAAGGGATGAAAGTCAAGGAATCATTTTTTCCCCAGAGTACTTGTAAAATCAATGTCATTCAGTTAACTGTACTGTCAACAGCATCATCATCATCATTGATGGCCTAGCAGTAACATTCTGCACTTCTAATCCAGTTGTCACAGGTTCTATCTCCCACTTCTAGTCTTTCATACGAGACTTATACCTATGGTCTGAGGGGCTTTCATGGCAGAGTATAAGATGCTTGTCTTGTGATACAGATCTGAGGGGCTTCCATGGCAGAGTAGTACAAGATGCTTCTCATCTGATTACTTGCCTCCAATGTGTAAACGAGAATGTTGCCAGTTACTTGTGGAAGGTTGGTGGTTCTACATAAGTGGTGTTTGGTGTTTCAAAAGTACTTGGATTTTCGTCAGCAGTAAAACTGGCTGCCATATATAGATTCTCTTCATCTGAAAATGGCATAAAGGCCATAATGATCTACAGAAACCTGAGATCTCATGTCTAAATGACTTAGGCTGTTGGAGATAAACATCAAATCAACAGAGGCTCCATGTGCCCAAGTGTACTAAGGTACTTGCTTTTACAGATCACTTGCACATGTCACAGAGTGAGTTTTTGTCACAGATCAATCAATTTGGGTTGGTGGTCTTTCGGGGTTCTTCCTCTACTTAATATACTGTTACCCCCCCCTTCAAAAAAACCCCAAACCAAACCAAAGTAATCAACCAACTAATCAACTGTGGCAACAGCAGCAAAGGTACTAGTCCATCATTTTTGCCACAGCTGTACGAGTTTATAAATTTTGAGTCCAGTAATTTTTGTAGACCTTTGAATATTGTCAATCATGCCTTTCTGACAGTTACCTAAAAGTCATCATCAGTTGGTACAAATGGATTTTTCATGGTGAGCATATGGGATGAAGAAGTCTTGAGCAATACTGCATCACACGGTGACAAAAAGTTTACATTTTAGCCCACTTAAAGTTTCTCTAACAATGTCCATTGTTCCAACCAGAACTGTTATGACTTATTCAAGCTATATTCACCGATATCTGGAGAGTGCATCTGTAATAAATATTTGTAACAAAGTATGAGAATGCATCAGTGTTTTTCAATGATGCATTTGAACTGAGCAACAACCAGAATCAACAAACCAAGAAATGAAATTATTCACATCTCTCAGGCAGAAGTACAGTGTATAATCATAATCTGACAAAAGATTTTTCAGTCTTTAAATTTGCCCAATTTTTTTCCAACCCATACTGATTCAGTGGACATAATCACCAGAATGGACAGAAACAGACCAGAACAGATATAACCAGAAGGTTAAAATCGATTTGAGTAGCTAAATTCACGTGGTTTAATTAATTGTACATCCTTTATTGTCTTCCCTTTGATGTAATTTCTTACTGAAGCTCAGAAAATAATGTTGCACACGTCAAGAAAGATGCACACTTCTACTCATTATTGTTGTTATTATACTTCTCCATTCCAGCCTGTTCTTATGATCTTGTCCCCCCACATACTGTTTGTCATATTTATGATATGTATCTAAATTTGTCACGTACTTTTCCTACTACTATACTGATTGTTTGTGACTATGCATATCAATGTGAAATGCAATGGGGAGACTAAATCCAAGATTAAAAACCTCTACATTTCTGGATGTATTCTGCTTGGATTCCATGTTTCTGCACAAAACTCAGTATGGTTCTTGTTCTTTCATATCTGTAGTAATGTGAATCCTTCAACAACTCTCAATGGTTGTATGCTTTTTTCGACCATGCTGACTGGACACACTGTAAGATAATGTTCAAGTAACAGAAATATTATGGGATCAGCAGAGACCAATAAAATCCAATAATATGGTCAAGTTATCTCCCCTGCAGGGCTGCTGCCAGGATTTCAGGATTTAATCTAAGTTGTGTGTGTGTGTGATCTCCAGTGAGGAAGTGGTGGTGGGAGGAATAGCCATTGTTAAATATCTCCCTAACACTTAAATATCTGACACTCTTTCTTACTGTTCCACTCTGTTAAGGCTCTACTGAAATCAAAATACTCAAAGAGATGTCATCTCCTGTTGTATAGTGATTATTACTGTGATGTCTTTGGGCATGGTCACGTGGTTGTGGTGGGGTCTTGGTTGGGATGGCAGAAAGACCATAGGCTTACTCCATATTTGACAGCTAATTACGATGTTGTCAAAAGAATTAAACTTTATCTAACAATTCAGTTGGACTTTGATTTAATACTTGATTCATAGTCAGTGAACAGGTTCTAAAATAGATGTGTTTATTTTGGAGCCATGTTCCTCCATCACATTCAAGATTTGAATATACCAAAGGTGAAATTAGAACAGTTGCATCCTAAATTACTATCATGGCTACTTTAAATGTTATTTAATGTGAGACTTTAATACCAGAACTCATAGCTTCAGTGATTTTTGGGTTAAAAAATGAATTTCTTCTCAAACAACACAATTTGGTGCAGATTACATTGTTTTTTAATGATACTGAGAATTCTTAATGTGTAAAAATTGCACAAGAAACGAACAACATCAGATCAGGAAATTAATACTATTTGGGAAAAACTGATAGGAATATGCAGAAATAATGATAGTATTATTTCAATGGAATATGTGGTTCAAATACGAGTGCTGGTTCTACAACTTTACAAAATACATCTCGTACAACTATTCTATTGTTTCTAACAACACTCTGTAATATCGCAATAATTTCTGCACACATGAAGTTGACCCACTTTTTACTTTAGTCCCTTGCTAATTAATAGTTTTAGATTTTACAACAAAACTAAGCACATTTTACCTTTTGACAATAATACATGATCACGAATATTTAGATTGTAAGAAAATAGAAGTTACAATTTTATTAAAAGTATTGGTACCAGTAAAACTGAAGGAGATGGTAAAAAAGAATCAGGATGAACAGATTAGTCATGTTGTTGTTGTGTCGTGTTGTTGTTATAGGGCTTAACGCCATTTTTCAGCACAAGATAGGCTATACATGGCGGCCAGTATTAATGGTGGAGGAAGAACCCGGGAGAACCTGGAAAGAACCACCGACCCACGAGAAGCCACCGGCAAGCTTTCTCACATAACCACATTGGCCGAGCCCAAGACTCGAACCCATGGAAACAGAAAATTAGTAGTTTAGTAAAGAATCCATATATCAGAATGACATCAATCATTTTTTCATCAATTTCATCGTTAGTTAATGACACTGCTTCAAAATGTTGTGTACTAGATAATAGTAATCCAATTTGTAATAAAAATACCAAATGATGGCTTGGAACTAAGTGCCAGAAGGTCTGCAGAAAATATCAACATCCTCAAAATATACATCGGAATAACCAAACACAAACATGACAGATTTTATCCATCTTGCTTTGAGTTTACACATTTCAGTCAGTTTCTTATGTTTAATGTCATTTAATTTTTGCACACAGAGAGCATGTACTTCATTTGGTAATACATCTGCATGATATGAAAGTTAGTTTCGTTATTCTTTTGCAGCCAAAGTGGTTCTGCCAACTAGAGATCTACACACACTTAATTATGTTGTATGGGGATTCTCTGATGTTTCCTAGGAGCATTAATCTGTTAATTGTTTCTGAATTTAATATGAATTTCCTCCTGCGTACGAATATTATTCTGTGCTGAGAACTCCCTTTCATTGCCTACTGTCTGAAACACATATGTATAACAAGCTTGAACCAGTTACTGTTCTTTATGGTTGTGCAATTTTCAACATCCCACAGGTATGGCCCCATGGATATTCTCTCTTGGATATCTCTGTTCCAAAAAGAAAAGTTTTCACTAACATGAACTCTGCCAAAGATTCACTTCCTTGAATTAGTGCTTTGCTGCCTCTTATGCCAGATTTTTTCTCTTCCATAATGCTGTATTAGAGTTTTAAGTCCAACATTCCCATAGTCTGCTTGTTCAGACATGGGTATCTTGAATAAATATAACCGACATCCTGTCCATCCAACATGTACATCGGACTCACACTCAACATCAATTTTGGGTTCAAAATCACGCACTGGTATTTCCAGCGACATTTTCCCAATGTCCAGCTGACTGATGTACATGAAATTCATTGTCATCATAGCTATCACCAGCCAGTATTTGCTGACTGAAAATGTCGTCTGATGACAAACCCTGTTGTGATTCAGCCATTTTGGTTTCCTGTGTGGCCCTTATTTGAAACATGCATTTGTAAAACTTCCATGATGAAAGTAAGGTTTAAACTACCATAAAATGCTTGTTCCAGGGCCAGTCAAATTTAGTTTAACAGCCATTCATGTCGAACCGAAGTATCCAGCTATTTTAACGTTTGCCTTCCCGAATCTGGATGTCACATCAAGTGCTGCGATACTGCTACTGGCAGCATGAATTACGTTGTGAAATGCACTTTTAAAGTTAAAAGTGGAATAAAAATTGCACACTGTGCAAAGCACTTTTTATATCCGCGACATTGACGTAATTTGCGGAACACGTATCACTGCTTTAAAAGTACAGTATGTGAATTCGTACAAATTAGGTGCACTCGCGTGTACTGGCATCATTTTCTGACCCAATGTTTTATTCACGTTAGACCGCTAGGAGGGGATTAGATGCGATTTTAAATATATAATCGTTTTGTTTTTCTGACAACCCCACCAGCGATTTCTCATTTTGTCAACACAACCCACAACAGAAGTGATTTTCCTAATCAACCCTCCACTGTCAGAATCAAAATAGTTTGAAACACAACCTCCTACAGAAGTTTTTTTGAAGTGCTGTCCCTGGGGGGGATATATGTTTTACTGGAACAGCCCTAAACGTTATGTAACCAAATTTGGCAGAGAGCAACCTAGCGTATAGAACTTTAAGATTTTATGCAGAAGATACTGATTGGCTATCAGACATTAGACTATACTTATCTCATTCTCTTAAAATAAATAAGACTATTATGGCCAATCTGCCATATTTTATTTGAATTCATTATAAACTTGTTGTTTGGTACCTTGCCTTCTTGACTATGTTTATAATGTAGTGTGAAAGTCAGGGTACCAGATTTCTAATACATACGTATGTGATGCATATACTGGGTCAGCCCATTTGTTTGTTTGTGGACAAGTCATATATTGCTTTGACTGCAGAATACAAAAAGAACTTAAAATGACTATCTAAAGACTAACTTAACAGAATTTGACTAAAATGTAAAAGAATACAGTCTTGTATTGTGGGCTTTCAAGTTTTTAAAAGTATAAAATGCAAACCCTGTTGGTAAAGCTCAATATATATTTGATTAATCTAAAGATACAACTTTTATTCTCTATCTAGATCCTAGGAGGACTGGACTCATCTCTGCACATTGGCCCTATATTCTACACTCCTATTTACAAAACCTGGTACTATGAAGTCATACTTTTAGATGTTCAGGTGGGAGGAGTCAGCCTCAATATGGACTGCAAAGAGGTACAGTTACACATAGGCAACATGTTTTACGGACCTAGGCAGACAAACCCAAATAATCTCCCCTTTACTGTTCCCTTGCACTACTAAGATGTTTTTTTTTTGTTTTTGGGCCCCTTATGTTGAAATTTTGTCATGAGAACATGGAAATGCTTGGTGTTATTTGGATTATAGAGATTTAATAGACAGGGATGTGATGTAGTTTGAGTTTATTAATAAATAAAATGTGTCCAACTTGTTGAAATTTGCCATTCTTCTATCTATCTATCACATTTGGTTAGGTTTTATGTTAGATCATTTTTTAGACCCTTTGGTGAGGTATCCATGTTCCATGATCACATTATTATTTCTGGACCTGTAATTTCATTAATTATTAATGAAAAAGTCGTTTTAGTTATATCAGAATTTTTTCATATATGTCTGATTAAGAATTTTGTCAAAATTTTAACAATTGAGAATCTAGAGAGGTTGAAATAAATAAGGTGATAACATTTTTGTGGCATATGTTTTTGTGATCTCACTATAGCATTTATTTTTGTGATCTCATTAGTCACGAAAAACTTGCCACAGCTGAATTTACCTGCAATATAGTATTTGCACAGCATGAAATATTTTCAGTAGTAACCTTTTTCTCATTTGCAAATGTTGTATCCAGCACACAGCAAAAATATTTAATTCAAATTTTCCCATGGAAACAACCCAGAGCCTATATTTTGTAAAATGCTGTTCTGTTATGTGAACTTATTTTCCTTTCAGTACAATTTTGGAAAGACTATAGTTGACAGTGGAACAACCAATCTTAGACTGCCTGTTAAGATTTTTAGTAGTATTGTGACAAGAGTTCAGCAGAGCTTACTGGTAAGGAAAATTCTTTGGTTGTAGGTTTGAATAAGAAAGGCATAAAAAAATATATTTTCATATATTTAAAATTTTTGGCTTGGATTGATCCCTGCATGCTTAAGGGACAGGGATCATTCTTTTATTCCAGAATGTCATGTGATGACAGAAAGTTGCAAAGACTCCGCTTACTCAGCTGCTCTGCTGGTAGAAAGGCAATTAAATTGAGAACAAGAGTTATTATTACTGCTCTTAGGGTTGTAATGCACTTAAAGGACACTGGTCATACTCCCAACATTTTTTTTTTTACATCGATTTGCATTACATGATTAAAAGTAGTTATACTTGTACAAAAAGAACAAAAAAATTATCAAGTGTAAAGAAGAAATAATAATTTAATTACTCGAAAAAGAAGTATACAATGCTGTTACTTCCCCTTAGCTACGATTTCCCACCTATAGAGGACGCCAGTCGGAAATAACGTACATTTATCCTCACAATATGAAGTACATGCTTCTTGTTGTTGCAAAATAAAACACTATAAACTATGGATAGGGAACATTTAGATGAAACTACTGAAAACTAATTTACTGTTCAGCCTTATATCGATATGCATGCATGGCGCACTAGATTCTGTCGCTTTCAAAACTGTTTCATTGTTTCAGTTTATTTGTAAATTCCTGTTAATACAGGTAAAAAGGAATCAATATTGGCTTCCCTATGTTGGCCAACTTTATAGAAAAAGAAAAGAAATCGGCACACTTAAAGGAATCCAAAGGAACCAAACTTGGCTTCCTTATATCGGCTGACTTCATAAGAAAAAATCGGCACACTTAAAAGATACCAAAGTCAGTTTCTGGAGTTGGTTTGCTTTGTAATGGAATAACCTTTGTACTTGAGATCCTGTCGGTAAGTTTAAGCAAGGAGTTTATTGCTTGCTGTGTTTATTCATCACCCGGGCTTCTATTTGTTTGCCATATGTAATCATAATTGAGTTTGCAGGACAAATAGTATACACAACAATAACTTGCTTTAATAATACTTTTGTAACCTATGCTATCGAAAAGATTATCATTTGCACTCACATTGAATGTATTTTAAAATAATGATTTCTATTTGTGAGATACCGTTGTATAGTTAACCTGGATACCATACAATCTTGGTCAGTTTGCACCTTGTAACTTATCATTCGTGAACGGCAGGTGCCTTCAATCAGTCAGGTGACATTTTCGTCTTGTTTGTGATTTTGTTATTGGACATAAGCGATACACACTACAGTAAGGATGCATACGCAAGCTGGCATCCGCTACATATACAAAGTTTGTGGATATATTTTTTTTCTTTAATAAATTTCGCATGATGAAACAAGAAGGAATAAATGACAACAATGCAAGGTTAGTTTCTTTCATTTTTTTTTCAAATAAGTGTATGTTTATAAATTTTTTTGTACTGTGCAAAGGGGGGGGGCACAAATTCAACACAAAATTATTTTCTTTCTTATTTGTATGGAATAATTGAGCAAATATGATTGACGATATTGACTAGTAATGACAAGCTTTTAATTTACATGCGCACACACTAAGTCAATTTGAAAAATAAAAACAAACAATAAAATTAACTAATAAGAGCTTCATATTGTTGCAACTAAACACTGACAAAATGCTCAACATTATACTCTATCTCTCTTTCTCTCTCTCTCATGTGTAATTGAGTGTGTATTATATGTAGCAATGTTACAACCTGAAACCTAAATTAAATATATTTGTTATAATATCTCTTGTACACTACCCTTAGAAAAATGTATACGTATTCTGTAGAATATTGTTGTATAAATCAATATTGATAATTTGACCGGAAGACTTAAATTGAGAATGTCGTCGTGCAGATGCATATATTTTTTAGCTTAAAAAAATGTATCTAAATATTTTAATTAGAACAAGCAAGATATGTCAGTTTGTTTTTTCTCTCATATATATGTACTTTTTGAAGTATGAAAATAATATCAAGATAGTATGTTTAAAGTTAGGTTTTTTCCTAAAACCTATCTTTCATAGTATCTACCTGTTGTTTGAAGAAAAAGAACTTGTTCAGACTATTGTTAAGTTGGGCCGAATTGTCTTTCGAGTTGAGCCAAATTGTCTTTCGAGTTGGGCCAAATTGACTATAATCTGGCATAAATGATACAACTTTCCCATCCCTCACCCTATTCAATCCCACAGCTTGAATCCACTTTTTTTTCTGGTAAAAAGGGTTTTTTGGAAAAAGAAAGAACCCTTTTTCCCATCATCACTCTTTTGGTTACATCCATATACAACACAGTGCACCATATTTGCTGTACAAAGCATGATTGTAAGATATCTCACATAGACATTTACGTGGGGAAATTAAAACGCTTGAATGGCTAGGTTGAATAGAAGGGATAAATGTACGTCATATCAGTTTTTGGCATGCGGAAACTACCGATTGTGTATGGATATTGCCAAGTAATTTTTTCATTTAAAAAAGCGGATTTTTAAGTCTAATTAAACATTTTTATGGTGTGCATACATAACAAATGCGTTTTGTTTATGACTATAATAGTGTCACATATTTTGTACAATATAGGTGGCCAGTGACCTTTAAATATGTAGCTCAAATCACATGAAAGTATACATCAAGTTGAAAAAACATTCCTGTGTCCTGTAGAATACCTAATTTAGAGAGATTCTACCTGATTGCCTACATAATTTAGATTGCCTTAGTTCAGAAGAGAACAACCTGTCAGATAACAATTTTGTTAAAGTTTACCTCAGAAGTTATCTTTGGAATTACACATAAATTTGATACTGCCCTAAAGAAGTGGACCCCCTTGAAAGTCTCATTAACTTGAACAGAAGTTGACCACCTTTAAAGTCTGGTTAATATTTATGCATAAATTTGATATGGTCCTAATGAAGTGGACCCCCTTGAAAGTCTGGTTAGTTTTTACACATAAATTTGGTATGGTCCTAAAGAACTGAACCACTTGAAAGTCTGGTTAATATTTACACATAAATTTGATAAGGTCTTAAAGAAGTGGACTCACATGAAAATCTGGTTAATATTTACACATAAATTTGATGTCATTCTAAAGGAGTGGACCCCCTTGAAAGTCTGGTTAATTTCATGGCTGTCATTCTTGTTTCATTGCTTTTGTCATTGTCAAATTGGTATAAAATGTTTTCTTGTCAAGGAGTATCTTGTTATTATTCAGCTATGGATTGTTAATAAATTTCACAAACTTCAGTCTTTGAACTGTATTTTAATAATTGTTTAATTTTGTGAATGGTTTTGCATATGTACCATTTCTTCTATGAGATTGTGATTTAAAATTTTAAAAAATTAGGCTGTTGACATAGAGGATTATTAGACACAGGGTATATAATCTGCCTTTCATGATAATCTTCATTATAATTTTTAACTTCTTTCCAGCACACTAACCTGACGATTCCATTAACAACATTTTGGACTGGAGATGAAGTTTTGTGCTGGGGTAGAAACAAGGTTCCATACAATGACTTCCCAGTGATAACTCTGGTATTACCAACCACCAATGACTCCATGTTCAGCCTAAATCTCTCACCACAGGTCTGTTAGTTTAATTCTTGTTTCACTAGCTCAGATTGTTGTGTCAAGCTTATGCAAAACAGTAGTTTCTTAAAATCAAAAAGAGTTATGGGCCTTCACAGATTATTCATTATAACAGTATAAGTCTTGTTGAGAGTTTCCACTTCTATATTAGGAGTCGGTGCTTATGGTTGGTATTAATTGTGTCAGAGTAATATAATACCTTATTACTTAGCTTACATTGATTTTCCATAACTCTGTGACCAGTTTATCGAAGGTCATAACTGCTAAAGATTTCCTAAGGTCTGATATACTTTTTGTTGACTTTATCATTTTCTTTCATGGAACTGTGATAAAATTATATGGGAATTTGTTTTTCATTATTTAATAAGAAACAGAAGTTTTCAACCATATATTTTTACCTCCAGTCTCTCCCAGAGTGCGATGATACTCCTTGATAAAATGTGATGTCATGATGACATCATTTTGAGCTTTGCAGTAAGTGCTGAATTTACAAAAGTGGACTACCTTAAAGGGTCCAAAATGCATACCTCTTTTTGTGTTACATCCAAAGCATTATGTAGAAGAAGCTAAGAGAAGTTCAAACATGCATGCATGAACAACTCAGAAATACCTGTGAAAAAGAGCAGATGTAGTACTAGCTATTGTGATGTATATATCCTAGAAAACTTGCAGTAATATTTTTGTATCCTGTGTTCCTGATTTTGTATAACTATACACTGAATACCAGTAAGCAACAAATAGTAAGGTATTAGCGAGTTGTAACTTGTGGCTGGTCACAAATTTGATGCCGTCTGTACTCACTTATAAGATGAGTCCAACTACAGCACAAACACAGATCTGCTGTCGCATAATGTGCCGGCAGATCTGACCTGTGCAGTTTGTTAGGAGTAATCATTAGAACATCAACATACACCCTAATCTGCAGGCACATTACGCTATGGCAGATTAGGATTGTTGTTATTTGCAGTTTGACGTGACTTATAAATGAGTATGGATGGTATTTAGCTTTATACTGATAAGACCCTGAATGAGTTTCCACATGATCTTTATAAGAGTTTTGGCATCAGATTTCTTCAGTTGGTTTCTGCAGCATAAAATTACTGAGAAATGCTGGATTTCAACTAATTTTGTCATAAACCTTGATGAGACCACGAATGATTTGGATATACAGCATTCTGTGTCTTCATTTAGAGTTATCGCTCCTGATTGGTCATCCTCCCAACTTTGGTTTCCCAACATTGTGAATAGGGCCCTTTTAAATACTTTCTTTGGTTCATTGGTTTAAAAGGCACTTTAAACACATTATTGACTATATCATGCTGAGGAAATGGAACCAAGTGCCTTTCCCAAGGACATACCAAGACAGCCAACCTGGGCATGCCTAGGCAGGTACTTAACCCTTGCACCTTTGATTACAAGTTAAACACTCTATCAACTGAGCTCACATGGCTGCCTGTGATGCTTTGGTTGCTATTAGCTTTTGTTGCTTATATTTTGTTTACATAGGAATGAAAATTGAGTAGTGGAACATACGAATTGTGGGAGATATGAATAGTAATGGAGAACTGAGTAGTGGAACATTGAAGATTGTGGGAGACTTGCACAGTAACAGAGAATTGAGTAGTTGAACATTGCAGATTGTGGGAAACATGCATAGTAATGGAGAATTGAGTATTGGAACATTGCACATTGTTGGAGACATGCATAATAATGGAGAATTGAATAGTGGAACATTGCAGATTGTGGGAGACATGCATAGTAATGGAGAATTGAGTAGGGGAACATACAAACTGGGGGAGACATGCATTGTAATGGAGAATTGAATAGTGGAACATTGCAAATTTTGGGAGACATGCATAGTAATGGAGAACTGAGTAGTGGAACATACAGATTGTGGGAGACATGCATAGTAATGGAGAATTGAGTAGTGGAACATTGCAGATTGTGGATGACTAGCATAATAATAGTGAACTGAGTACCAAGGTAGTGAAATATTGCATCTTGTGGGAGACTTGCATAGTAATGGAGAACTGATTAGAGAAACATTGGGGGTCCCAAGTGGCTGAGTGGTCTAGAGCGCTCACTGTTATGGATCACTGCCATCTCACCTCTGTCTGCGTAGGTTTGAGTCTAGGATTCGGCCAATGTGGGTATGCGAGAAAGTTTGCCAGTAGCTTCTCATGGGTTGGTGGTTCTTTCCGGGATTTTCCTGGGTTCTTCCTCCAACATTTATACTGGCTGCCATATATAGCCTATCTTGTGCTGAAAAATGGCGTTAAACCCTACAACAATAACAACAACAACAAAAGAGAAACATTGCATATTTTGAGAGAAAATTTCTTATATTCACATTTTGCAAGGTTGTTATACTTATTGAAAAACATATTTCTCTGTATGCTCATAGTAATAATTAGTCACCAGTTTGTAAAATTTCACTGTTCATGTATGTAGCAAACATGTTTTGGTTTTGGTACATGCAGAAGGAAGACAAATTCAACTTCAAATCAAAGGAATGTTCTTATTTCAGCAATACCTACGACCTGTCAGTGATGACAATGATACAACTAAGGGGGAAGATTGCTTTAAGTTTGCTGTCACAAGTTCTGAATCAGGTAAGCTTAAATGTCATCTGTCAGTGATTTGGAGTATTTAATACTTTTGGGGCTTAACTACTTGTTTTCAGTCAATTTAATAATGGACTTTCTGTACAATATCTCTATAAAATTTGGGGTTTTTTTGTGGGCCATTTTTAACAAATGAATGTGTAAATGATCTACATCCTCAGACCTTCCTATAGGTTTCAGATGTGTACTTTTAAATTTAGAATGCAAATGTAATTTCTCTTACCAGTATTAGAAACTGTAGTTTTACTAGTGCCCAGATTTGTATGTGCTAGTTGTTAATAGTAATGTCAGGAAATACAAATTATCTTTGAAAAGACATGCATATTAATAGGCACACTCATTTTAACGGATACTATTAAATATTCTAGGGACTGTAATTGGTGCCATCGTAATGGAGGGCTACTATGTGATATTTGATCGCCAAAACCTCCAAGTTGGATTTGCAGAGTCAGTTTGCAGTGTAAGGGATGACAGGGCCCGTAAATCTGATGTGCAGGGATTACAAAAGTACACAGGTACAGTGGCTTTTTCTTCAATTTTTTTTTTAAAGATTGCAGTTTTCTTTTTCTCAAGCATGTTGTTCAACCCTTTTTACAAGGCTTCTGTACATGGTCCTGTAAGTATCACATCAGAAGAGAGTAATATCCTATTTTCGTGAGGAAGAAACTGGACAACGGGGTGAAACAATTCTTATTTAGATCTGATGACCCATGCAAGGATGATGCAAGGAAAATAGTCTTGAAATTCAATGTTTTGCTTTTATTGCTATGCAAATATTGAACTTCTTACATGAAATTTCATTTACTCCCAAAATATGTTGTTGTTCAGGCAAGATGTGCTGGAATATTATGCCCAGGACATTTCTCTGCTGTTCTTTTGTTTGTCTTAAGTTGTATAGCTGTCCCTGAATTGATTCTTGGTTTTGTCTGAAGTTGTTTAACTTCCCCTGAATCGACTCTTGGTTTTGTCTCAAGTTGTACAACTGCCACTGAATCAGCTCTTGGTTTTGTCTGAAGTTGTACAAGTGCCCTGAATTAACTCTTGGTTTATCTTAAGTTGTACAATTGCCCATAAATCGACTCTTGGCTTTGTCTAAAGTTGTATAACTTCACCTGAATTGACTCTTGGTTTTGTTCCATGACTCTTTATCCTCTCCAACATTCTTTAAAATAACTGTACACAGGATGCCTTAGCAACAGTTATGAAATAACAGTGGATGCCCTAACAACAGTTCAGAAAGAACAGTGCATGCCCAAGCACAAGTTTAAGAAAGAACAATGGATGCCCTAGCAACAGTTCAGAGAGAATAATGGATGTCCTAACATCAGTTAAGAAAGAATAATGCATGCTCTTGCAACAGTTCTAATAGATATTCTGGCCTGTAACCAGCAAAATATTAGTCTGTTTTAAATTGTTCAGTGTATGTTGTTCTTGGCAAAAATTCTTTTAGAAATCATTTAATTACTCTTCATAGAAATTTCATTTTTCTTACATTAAATGCATTTCAGACCTTCCAACTCTTATGATTTTGCTGTAAGTCTTACGAAAATTACCCTTAAAATATGGACTTACGGCATACAAGCAAAAACTAAGGAAAAATGATTGTTGCTGAAAAATCCGGATAATTGATTCATCCGTTTTTGATATGGATCCGGGTTTCACATTAGAATTAGTAACTTTAGTCCGGGAACCAGACTAACTTTACAGCAGCACCCCAGACACTTTAAACTGCACCTATTTGTTCATGTAAAGTGTCTGCATGATCAAACTGTTGATTATAGAAATTTTTAAAAATGGCGTCCAGCAAGCGATGCATGTTTAAGACGAAAGGGAAAATAAGCTTCTAATAATGTGTTAATAATCAACACAGAAGAATAAAAAGGAGTATTCAGATTCTTTTGAATAAAAGCTGGAAAGGACACAATTACGTTTATTGGATGTCACGTGCCAGTTTGAGTATGTCTTGTGGCGGGAAATATCATTGCCGTCGTCACGTGAAATGGAAAAAGTATTTCCAAGAATTACATCCAGTTGAGAGATAGCAACAAGCCATTGCATAGGGTTTGGAACTAAAGTAAGTGCAACTGTACTAGTGGTAGATAAAGTCTACACATACTTTACAAACTTTTCAGTTGAAAATAATGTTTAGCGTCGCTGCATCGAACTTTTATTTACGTTTTCCAGCTTTAAAATAGCAGTTATTGATATTTTGTTACACCTTACTGAAAACTGGTCAGTCTTACGGAGGAAAATCAACTGACTTACTGAGATGGACTCATCAGGGTTGGCAGGTCTGGCATTTGCACAATGTTACAGCTAATAATGCATGTTGTTTAACAATCAAAATTGTGCTATGAAGGCTCCCTTGAAGGTAGATTGTCACAGCAATCACATTTGTATCCAAGTGCATGTCAATCTGTACACACCTTAGATTAGACATAAAGGGAGTATCATGTTTTATAAGTGCAATCTGAAAAGAAAAATAAAGGTCATTCATTTTAATAACCTGTATCAGTCTGAATTGTTTTCTTTTCTTTTCAGGAAACTACAAGGATTGTGCCTATGTTAAAGTTGAAACACATGACAGTACTCTGAATATTGTGGCATATGTGATGGCAGGAATATGTGGACTGTGTGTGCTGCCATTATTTGTTATATTTGCTCAGTGGCAACTTAGAAAATGTTTCTGTCGACGTAAAAAGTTAGAGAGGTCAAATTCAGATTTAACTGATCTTGTCTCAGATAGGTAGTGTCAGTGTAAGGTGTAAATCTTATTTATGACATATCCTAAAAATTGACTATTGTATTATCTGTATGCTTTCTGATGGTAAAAAAATTGCTTTTTTTCTGTCTAAAAACAAATCAGATTATTTCATTCAGCATAAAAAACAAGATGAATGAGAAATTGAAAATAATTCTCATGCCTCGTAATTTCATCAGTTGAGGTTTTTGGGCACAGTTTAGTTATACAATTAATAAAGTAAACAGATAGAGTAATACCACCTTTGAAAAGTGTAGGAAAGGTTTGCTTGTCATTAGGAATAGCCTTGATAAATTATATGTATGATAAAAACTGTACAGTTCCTGGAGAACTGCATTCCATCATTTGTTGGCTTACTGACACGTGACACAATAATTAATGTGTTTCAGATTATGTTACCCACATGCATATTCAACATCTCAGTTATAAAAACATTAGAAGAACATGTCATCCTTTATTTAAAGAGAAAACAATTACAGTGAAAGTTGTCCTATCAAAAATTGTGTCTAACATCACAATTGTGGATAATACTAATTCATGCACCTAGTCACCCATGAATCAATCCCAGTTTTTGCAGTCTGGTAATGAAACTTGTACATGGTTAATAGTAAACTAAATAACATTCCAATACTTATAAATTTTCATAACAATATGTAAAACACTTGAAATAAGGATCTTTATTGTACTAGGTTATTTTTTTAGATCTGTTTTTATCCTCTGTAACTAATTCTTATATAAATTACTACTGAATAAAGAAATGTGATTTTCCCAATTTTACAGTTTGAATAATATATGTACTCATAAAGGCCGTTTCCAGTGACAAGCAAGCCATTCCTGCACTTTCGGAAAGCTGTATTAGACTGTTTCTTTTGTGTTATCATTGAAGAACTACCACAGTTTCTGAAAACATCTATGCTTGCATAAAAATAATATTTTGCCCAAGAACATTTGGTGTACATCAACAAAAAATGTCTGAGGACCAACAAAAAAATATGGTACTTTAGTTTCTACTTTTTCTCTGCACACACTACCACCACCATCCCATTTCAGCATGTTAAGTACAAGCATAAAATAGCTCAAATTTTGATGAAAGTGATTAAATTCCTCTGTATATTACATTTCAGACAATCTTTCCCTTCACAAGCACCATCATTTTTTGATAGATATTCATAATTCTAAATCTGAACTACATCTTCTTGGCAGTAGTAAATATCATCAAATGTCATAGTGATCAAAATTAATTATATCTGGGAAGCCAGATTGCATCATTAAGCAAAAACTAATTTGCAAAACAGATGTTAAGGATTTAGCTGATCTGCATGCTAAAGTCACGCCCATGATGGTGACAGATTCAGTCATCATCCAGTCATGGCAGTGTGTGAGAATCATGAGAGTGACAGATTGAGTCAGTCATGGCAGTGTGGGGGAATCATGAGAGTGACAGATCGAGTCAGTCATGGCAGTGTGTGGGAATCATAAGAATGACTGAGTCAGTAATAGCAGTGTGTGGGATCATGAGTGACAGATTGAGTCAGTCATGGCAGTGTGAAAATCATGAGTGACAGATTGAGTCAGTAATAGCAGTGTGGGAATCATGCGATTGACAGATTGAGTCAGTAATAGCAGCATGTGAGAATCGTGAGAGTGACAGATTCAGTCAGTAATGACTGTGGGAATCATGAGAGTGACAGATTGAGTCAGTAATGGCAGTGTGTGGGAATCATGAGAGTGACATTGAGTCAGTAATGGCAGTGTGTGGGAATCATGAGAATGACATTCAGTCAGTCATGGCAGTGTGTGGGAATCATGAGAATGACATTCAGTCAGTCATGGCAGTGTGTGGGAATCGTAAGAATCTATAGACCTTTTAATCTCGGTGGAAAAAGAGGAGTGCATTTTTAACATCATGAATGCCTATCACATCCAGAGGTCCCCAGACTTTATGATGTTTACTTTGATGAGAGTAGAATGGTTTGAAAACGTGTGTTACAGAAGAATTTAATTATTTAAATTCATTTTTTAAGCCATTATTCTTATACTTGGTTCCAACATCAGATGCAAAGTGTGTGGGATTTCCAAGTAAAAGTGAAGAGATTTCATAGGAGAAAAGGCTAATTACATAAAATTATAAAGATTCCACCATAGACAATGATCTCTTGATATGATAAACCTTGCTATTACAGATTACTGCATACATTGAATTTATTTTTGTCTCAATGGCATTTTTATTCAAACTTTAATTTGTGGATTGAATATGGAGTCCATTTGTTTCCACATAAAGATAATTGTTTGTTGGGTCCTCAGATTTGCAGATTGCAGCAACCTAAATCCCCCAAAATTCATATCTGGTCAGATGAAAAGTAGTGAATTTGTAGTATATGTATTTACTGGTCATTATCACACATACATTTTGCATAGTAGACCCAGATCAGCTATTTCATGATGCAAAAAATGGAATGTATAATGTAAAACCCGATATGCAACTGTCCAACATATTTGGGACAGTACTGTTCATGCAAAAGCACAAGTTGATTGAACAGGATAAAGCCTGACATGCAACTGTCCGACAGATCTAGGTCTGTGCCTTGGGTCAGTGTTATAAAATCACAAGCTGAATGAACAGCATAAAAAGCCATGTCTATACCTTCCAACAGATCTGGGTCTGTGCTGTTCACAGTCGGGTGCTTGTTATTCAGAGATAAATTTGGTCATGATCCTGATCTTGTTTGGATCTCCAAAAGCAATTGTTCACATTAAATACCTTATTAGAACAAATACATTATTATACATTGTTATTTATTATGGACAGAGCAATATTTATTGACCCTTGATTATTTGTGTTAGAGAGGGACTATATTTATAACAGTTGACATCAGGAAAATAGAAATTATTTTATGGAAAAATTATTATTATGGTATACCATTGTTTAATTTTAGTTCTACTGGTTATAGGCTAGAATAGCTTATTGGATGTCTTGTCTGTTGTCCGACATAGGTCCATATATTATCACAAGTTTCATATCAATACTTCTCCTGAACTACTTGGAGAATTGCCATGAAACTTGGCACACATATTCTTCCCAATATCTAGTTGGTCCTAATGAAAATGGTGCTGCTTAGACATCCAGTATGGCCACCACATCAGCTATCTTGAAAATCTTATCTCTACTCCTTCTGAATGAATGGTCAAATTAACATAGAGTTTTACTAAAATGACTTCGTGTTATGTCTAGTTGGTCCTAAATAAAATTGGTGCTATGTTGAAACTTTTGTTAGTGCTCCGTCTGAACGGAAAGTCGGATCAACATGGGGCTTTCAGCATAAGCCTTATGATGTCTAGTTGGTTCTGAAATAACAGTGGTTCTGCTTGGACATCAGAAACAGCTGCCACACTGGCCATCTTCAGAATCTTATCACTCCTCTTCTAGAATGGATGGTCAGTCAACATAGGGTTTTCTCTAAAAGACATAATGTAATGTCTAGTTGGTCTTAAATGAAAATAGTGCTGATAAGGTATCCTATACAACCTCCATGGCAGCTATCTTGAAAATGTCATTGCTCTTCCTTATGAACAGAAAGTCATATCAGCATGGGGTTTTTACCAGAAGACTTTTTATAATGTCTAGTTTGCCCCCAATTGAAAATGAAGCTGCTCAGATATCCTGTGTAGCCTCCACAGTATCTGTGCTGTCTTGTTAGTCTTAAAGAGGAAACTGTGCCAGTCTGATATCTCATATCTCAGCTCCTTCTTGGTGGAAAGTCATATCAACATTGCATTTTCAACAGGAGATTTTGTTATGTCTAGTTGCTCCTAAATGAAAAAGGTTCTGATCTGACCTGTGGTGTGGCCACCATGGCATCCAGCTTGAAAATCTTGTCATTACTACAGTGATGATCTGAAAAGTCACATCAACATGGGGATTGCATCAGAGGACTAATTCTGGTATCTAATTGGTCCTGAATGAAAATAATACCAATCTGACCTTGTATATAGCTGCCACAGTGAACATAATGAAAATCACATAACTGATTCCCCTGAATGGATGACCATATCAACTTGGGATTTTTACCAAAGTCTTCTAATGGTATCTTGTTTGTCCTAAATGAAAATGATACCACTCTTATGTCCAGTATGGCTAATTTGAAAATCTTGTTACTCAAGAATATCTGAGATGGTTTCAACACTTAGCAATTAAAAAGTTATCTTGAATTCCTGAAAATTCTTTTCAGACATTTGAGTATCATTTTCATTTCATGCAGTAGATACTTTCATGAATCAGATTGGCAATATTTTGACATGTTTTTCTTGCATGGGAACTTCCATCCAAGATGCTATTATGTGATGCATATCTGTTTTCTGAGTAATATTTTGAGTGTCGGCATGTATACCAGTATTCAATAGTAATTCAAAGAGGGCACCAAATTTTATTATTGCAAATCATGTTTTCAAATACAGTAATGGAAATCTACTAAACCTATGAAATGAAAAGTATGATGATCTCATCATTACCATTAATAATATCTGTCTTCCTGGTACTTTCTTTTTAAACATCATAAAGTTAAAGCCCCAATGCCGCTGTTTATCACAAATTTCACCATTCTTCCCATCTAACTAAAATTTGGAAGGAAGGAAATGATTTGCTATAAAAGCTATCTGACTTCAACTGTTCTTTGACACAGTTAAGATGTTAGGCGTAAATGACGTTCAGATATTCAATTTAGAATTAAGAGGTGCCACCCCTTAATTCAGTCAACGAAGTTGCTCATAATTCCAATCTTTTTCCAGAGCACTTCAAAAGTAGTGATGTGATACATTTTAAGTGGTGCACAAATTGATTTGAGTGGGAATGAAGAGGCAGGCCCACTCTTTTAAAGCAGATCTGAAAAGATAAAGCATGCAGTGGATAAAAATAAGTCTTGAGTGAATATTGGTGATAAGCTGGGGCACTGGAATAATACAATGAAGGGCAGATTATTACAACGGTAACATCATCAAATTTTGTATGCCAGCTTTCGATTGAAATTGGTTGACCCACAGATGTTGCCAATCAACATCGGATTAATTTGTACACATGTGGGAAATAGCAGGGTATCTCAACTCAACCATCAATATTATCTGGTTTTAATGGAACCCAAGGATGTTTAGGATCAGTATCTTTAAAGATTCAGTATTATTCAGAAGATTTGGCATATATGACTTTTTGCACATAATGGCATTGGGGCTTTAAAATAACTATACATATCTTTATATTCATAACAAATACAAAATATTACATGTAATAATAAAGTAAGCGGTGTTGAATCAGAATCCATAGCATGCCTTTTTATCCTCTCAAACATTAGAAACATTAATTTTTTGATGATTTTGCATAAGCTTTATATAATTATTAGTACATATGTGATAAATTCTGGCGATAGAGTGGAGCATTTCCTCTTGACTCAAGGATACTATCCCTGGATTTAGGCATTTAAAGTGTTCTTGCAGGCTTTATGCCATCATATTTTGTCATGTGATACTAAAACAACCTTAATTAATACCTTCTTCCTTGGGAACTGTTTTCCTGCAGTATGGTATGGTGGGTTTTAGTACATCACATGATAATAGTTAAGTTCAGATCAATAGAAATTAAATTAGGACAGTACTCATTTCCCCTTGCTCCATAATAATATGCGTGACTATGGTCATGACACCTGTTCTGGTGGGTACTGTTGCCACATTCTGTCATTAACTTGTATGACCTCACATTATGTCATGTGAAATACTAAATCTATTATTTCTTTCTCCCCTGGTAATTTTTCATAAAATGTTGTTGGGTGGATTAAATTGCTCTCTCCTTCTGAGGCACAGTACCCACCAGACAGCAGGTGGAGAACAGTTTCCACTGGAGGCGACAGTTGTAGATTAGCATTCGATACAGAGAATAAGTCAGCTATTATATCTGCTTGAATTAAATTTAATTTGCTGTAACCTGTTTAATAAAGACTTTTCTTCTCAGACACTGAACTCTAACTTTTCAATAGGTTCGTTAAGTGATAATTGCCCTTGGCCCGGTTATTAAGTTGAACATTTCAAAACTTACATATCTTTCTTTCATCAATATTGAAACAAACAACTGTTACTTAGAAGTTTTTGTTTATATCTTGTATCCAGTCATAATGTCCTTGTGAACAGTGGGACAAGAGGTATTGGTCAATATTAATTATATCATACAGATGAATTTGTTACATATTCAGTATGGGGTAAGGTTGTGATGAAAGGCAGATTTTCGAGAAGTAACAAACATAGTAGAGATTAAAAATGGATTATTTTTTTTCTCAAGTCCTATTCTATGAAGTTCATTTGTATTACAAGTCTACACATGCATCTCTGTGGTAATTGCATACATCCCATTTTTGTTTTCTTGTTATGTATTTGGTGACTTCAAAGGCTTGTTAATACTAATATCAAATAGGATAAATTATGTTCCTTGACGAGTAGGCCAGTGTCAACTTTCAGAACAGCCTACCATTCTTGACATTAATTCAGCCGATACATTTGTATTGGGAAACCCATTTTTGCTTTATACATGCATTACATTAAGAATTACTCCTTATGTCTGACATCGTTGATTTTATACCAGGAAGATTTGTAAATAGAATCAATGCAACACAAAGATCATGAATCTGGAATTATAGCTTAGAAAGTTATATGTATGTTGAGATGGATTTGATGTACATAGAAGCCTTAAATAGGAATAGGGTTTTAAATGGATACATTTGTCTTTTGATTTTATAGATGCAAGTCTTGTTTTTGTTTTCTTTAAAATTTGCTGTATGACTTATTAAGGGTATTTTGGTTTATAGTTTATGTATGCCAATTATCTTGTACAAACTTTCAACAATTCCTGTTCATTTAGAGGCACCAGGGGTAACATATCACATATTTTTATCAAGGCAAATATAATAGTATGCTTGTAATGGGTAATTGTTGCTGCTGTAAAATTTGGCCGATGAAACAAAAACAAATACCACAAGATTTTATCTTTTGACATTTGACTGATTGTGTGATATCAGATTTTTACTTTTGAATGTTTGCAATGTATTTTTATGTAGTAGATGTTTTGCATGTGAAATTTTTGCAATGGAAATATTACACCAAATTTTATTTTGCCTTTTTCTTCAAATTACAATAAAACTGCACCACACCAAGAAATATTGTACAGTAACACTATATTCTAATATTTATAAAGCAGAAAGATAAATTATGGCAAAACATGGATTTTAAATGTTTACTGACATCATGTAGATGTTGAGGAGCAGAAAATTCTTAATAATGAAAAAGCTATATTATTTACTGAAATTGGCAAATTTTTTATTAAACTGTTTTGTATCACATCATGTTTTATGTTATCTACTGTGTATGACATTTGTTCTTAAGGCATTTTTTAATGTTCTAGTTATTCTTTGCAGAAACTTACAATGTTGTGAGATTTTTGAAAATTATTTACATTTTTATTTAGATTATCCTGATGGAATTTCACATTTCTTACATAATATGCATAGTACATTTCCTGAGAGTGGGATGGGAAGTGTCCTTAAGAGTGGTAAGTGAACATAGAATTGACTTTGTTATTAAGTAAATGATTTTGCAACATTTTTGTTTGCTTGCTTGATAAATTTTAATACAGAGATTTTCTTCGTCCCGTGTTCCACACTTTTTGATAAAATGGAAAGGCATGGTTAAAAAAGATCTTGAACTGTAGTACCCATTTACTAAGAGAATTTTTATTGCACATACAGGTATCAATTACAATGTTGCGATTATCTAAAATAATTCAAAAAAGTCGATTATTAGATACAGATACTCAGTACATGTGGTCAAGTACCACAATGGTCTATTGATTACTGTATATAATGGACAGTATTTTCTCTTGGAAAGAAGCATAACTGACTGGTTTTAAAAGACACTAAACACTTTGTAGCGATATATCAAGGTTTCAATATCACCAACACCAGTCTGATTTTTAAGTCTTCACAAATGACACTTGATTGGTTAATTTTAAGTAAGACTTAAATTCCATCTAAGCAGATCAAAGAAGTCTATACTTAAGGTAGCACCAAACAAGTTTTACAGTGGGGCCCCGGCTTACGAATGATCCTGGTTATGAATGCCAGGCCGGCCAAAATAATGACTTGGGTTACGAATGGTGACTCGGGTTACAAACTGAACCACCATTTGCTTGCGTGCAAAATTTCGAACACGCAAGCTCACATATGGCTGCCTCTACTCAAATAGAGTGAAAAAAAGGTGAGAAAAGGAGTCTGTGGTGTTCTTGTGTTTATTTTTGTGTCATGTTTGTGTTTTTTTTGTGGGTTTTGAGTGTGTTTGTGTTTTATTGCTATGTATGTGTTGTGTATGTGTTGTGTGAGTGCTCCTTTTTTCACATTTTTTTAATGTAGCAGCGATTTTTGGTGATTTTTTTTTCAGCTCAGGAACGGATTAAAAATTTAACAATGGGACCCTATGGGAAAACGTGTTCTGGGTTACAAACGCCATCCGGGAACCGATTAGGTTCATAATCCAGGGCCCCACTGTATATGATTGTCCAAGGAATAAATTGCTGGCTGTAGAGATGTCCATACTTTATCACTATGTTTTTCTCATTATTTACAGTGGTGTCAAGGAGCTGCAGCGGGTGCATGTTTACTTTGTTGTGCTTGCAATGAGAACAATGGGGGATTGAATCCTACTATGGTTTAAGTTGGCTACTGTGGTATATCCCAGGACAAAGCACTTTACTCTAATTATTCAGCATGATAAAACTTTGGGTTGCTATGCAACAAAACCAAACCAATCCACATACTGATGTAAAGAATGCATGATTTTTTGTTGTATATACAATGGGGCCATTCTAATGCAGAAGCATATATGATTTAACTGGTTTCAGAAATATTTTTTGTAATCTCCACACAAATTATATCCAAGGTAAATTAACTGCATATCTAAGTTCGTCAAGCCTCAGTTTGCATGTCTAAGCTGGCAAGTTCTTCTGCAGCAAAAAAACCCCCCAACTTTGCTCCTTGTTACCCTAGTGCAAAGCCTAATACTACCTTTATTGTATGCATCCCAGGGTCAGCATTTTCTTACAAGGTCTATTCAGGTTGAAGTTTAAACCAACAAGACACAAATCAGACTCACTTTCAAGAAACCGGCTTGGCAATAATTTTACATATTAAATTGCCTTCATGACTACTGTAGCCGTTTTGAATTCTTTTTAATACTGCTTGTGTTTGGTAGAGTTATTGCCCTTTAAATCACAAGTTTTTTTTTGTTCAGTGCTGATTTCTACTTTATGTCTAGCCAGTCAAAAGTAGCAATAACACTGAGCTTTCAAGTTGTATTATTTTGTTTTCAGACTGGCACTGTGCAACACGGAATTGTATTTATTAATTTTTCTTATTATCATTTCAGAGACTAAGAATATTTGTTTGAAATTTGGTTTACATTATGTTGTAGATTTTATTAAATAAAGAGTAAAAATACCATCTGAGTTCTGTCTCTGTGCTTTCTACCTGTTTGTTAATGTTAAGTATGTTAAACTGACCTGTTAAATGTCAAGGTGAATAATATGAATACCATATGTACTCACAAGTCAAGTCTAGCTGCAAACAACATAGACCCTAAGCTGCTGTTGCATAACATGTTTGTTCTACTAATTACTCCTAACAGACAAAAAGACCCAGATCTACTGGTGCATTATGCAACATCAGATCTTTTTCTGTATAGTTTGCGGTTGGACTTGTAAGCAACTAAATAAAGTATAACAAAACATCCCTAAACAGGATACTGTTTAGACAAAACTTTTGTCCATCTTCTAATGATGGGCAGTATATGGAAGTTTATTGTTACAATGGCCTTTCTGCTGAGGAGGTCAGCCTATAGGGGGACCAGTTTAGGTAAGTTTGATTGTATACACTCAAAAAAGGTATTTGTCTTGTTCCATGGGTACAGTGATAAAAAATTATTATACTTTCCAATCAGCGACAAAGCCCTGAAATTAGGAGTCTGATTCCATAAGATACCTTGGTATTGATATTTCTGCATCTCCATGATTCAAAATTGATATCTATTTCTGCCAGGCAATCAATAAAAAAAAAAAAAATTTTTAGTTCAGAAATGTACTAAAAGCACTTCCAAAAAGTGTTAGGTCTTGTTTCCTCTTAAAAGAAGTAATAGTGTTAATTGCCATACTGTGTACAATGTATGTTGCTGTAGGTGTTCGCAAATCATATGCAAGGATTTGCCGTTGTTAAGACTTTTAAGACTGTTAAATCGGCCCCAAATCTGTCAAGCAGCAATAGTAGTATAAGCTCTTGCTAAAGCAGTCATCTGCTTGGAAAGTCAGTCTCCATTTGTAAATTGGAAACCAGATTTTGTTGAAATCCAACAAATCCTATTTACTTTCTGAAACCAAGCTGATGACAGACAGCTGAATGGATGGACAGACTGGTCAACAAAATGATTACTACAGGGCTTTCTTGATCGAGTCCATGATAACTTGTGGATTGTTATTAAACTCTGAATTATTAAGAGTATACAGTTTTAAGTTTCTTGTTTGGATATTCATTCATTAAAAACAATTTATAGAGCTAGTCTGTCTTTATTTGGACCAGTCTTGCCAAACATTACTGTTAGTCTAGTGCAGTTTGTGTGCTCTTAGATTTTTAAGATAGCTTTAACAATTTTAGTCATATCGCTACAATATCTTAATGTGATCTAGCACTGGGGAATCATGCCACATACATGTAGTAACATAATGTCACAGACATATAGCATAATGTCCCACCCAATCACATTATTTTGACACCAGTCTTAACACTAACCTCTTAATGCTGAGTGCCAGGTAAGGCAGCTGCTAGTACCATTTTCATAAGTCTTCGGTATTGTAATAGACCTGAGGCCTCTAAAGCTTTAATATGATGGATGGGGAGGATGTTTTTTTATGTCATAATTTAAACATGTTGTTCATGTCAATTAATATATATATAAACTGCTGAAAGAATGAATTTGAACATTGTATGCAATATAAATGTATAGATCAAGTCTGTATTAAATCGTTCATGCTGTTATGTCAAGTGTGATCACTGGTCATGTGGTAACAAATGTCATTGAGTTCAACCTCGCACATCATTAAAAACTCACAAAATCTTCTGGAATCTTTTTTATATGAATCTTTCACACCCAGAAATATGTTTATCACACTTAAATTCCCATCCAAATCATTTGAATAGCACTAAGCTCAATGACTCCAACAGCTGACATCATGAAAATATGTCTGCAGGCAAGATGTCCAACACTAGATCACATGACCAGTTCCACACAGTAAATTTGTCAAGTTCACATTTTTTTATTAAATTTCACTTGTTGATTGTAAATGCTGGCCTTCTTTCATACAAGTTTAAGTATGTTTTGAATATTTAATAGTGTATTCTTCATCTTATGCTGGTCAATATATTTTCAATGTTGTCAGCGTTCATTGGTAGTTGTGTACTCTTCACCCAAGCTTAACAGTCTTGGTTACAACTTAAAGTATGCTGATGTTTGACAGACACGATATAATACATAATGTTTATATATCTGCTACTGACAGAGTGTAAACAGACAAGTGATGATAGTGAAATTGTATATTAACCCTCAGTTTGTGTTGTTGGTTGTAGAGTATCTGTTCAGCACCAGACCTGTTTGGCATCCCAGACAAGCAATGATTGGTTAAAATTACGTCACATGACTATTTTCCAAAGAGTATAAATAGGAGTACAATTCGAAATTTGGCAGATAGCTGTCAACATTAGCGCCTCTATCAACATCTCTCCACCAAATAAAAAGAACACTGCATTGAGGTAGTTATAATTACAACTTTATTGAATGACAATAAGAAGCTCATAGATACTTAAAAAAAAAATAAGACAAGTCACAAATTTTAATTTCTTTATTCTCAGAAACAGACTGGAATTACATATATACAGTACAACAATAGGAATCAATTCAATTCAAACAAATTCAATTCAATGCTATTCATTCAAGCTTAATATGGAAGTAATGTTGTGTCACATAAATAAGCAGCTATCTCCCGCCATACTAAGAAATTAAGGCTAACTTTCAAAATACTTACTCCGTGGGTCGTCCATCTCTTGCTGAATAATTACGTTAAGGTTATGAAGGCCAGCATATTATAGCATTTGTGTATTGCATATGTTACACATAATCAAACACATACATTCATGTTTTAGTCATATTTCTTTTATTAAGCATCTTATCACAATTTCATAGTCAAAAATAAAAAGGTCCTGACTTTGAGCATTTCTTTAAATTTATTATTACATTTACACAAGTTAGCCCATACCCCCCCCCCCCAATCAGTTACAATATGACTCTGCCAGGGTTCGAAACTCTGACCTCCCACATCCAAGATGGACACTAACAACTTAGGCCACCAAAGCGGTCAGCCTAGTGCAGTGTAAATACATGTTGTGTAATGGTGATGAATGACCCCTAACAAACCCATAACAAAAATATACATTGAGAAAACTTGAATATGTATTCAGTAATACAAAAATGAAACTACTAAGAAGAGATTAACACCTGTTATCTGTGGAAAGTACTTTATAATATCGAAATACTTGCAAATTCTTAAACTACTTTGTCGTATTTAAATACTGACAGGATAGGAATAAAAATAAACCAGGCAAATACACTATATTCATGGAGAGAGTGTTTAGGGATGGCTGGCACTGGAATTGGGAATAAGTGGAGAAAGTTTATAATCATTTAAAAGTTATAGCTCTGCTAAAAATACTACTACTAAATACATGCCATTAAAGACATTAAATAATTCAATTCAGTCAAATTTTGAGGGTAGTGGCAAATTTTCTTGTGTTGAATGTTTTTTAACGATATGAACTTTATATAGAAATACTGACTGCTGAATAGAACTGATTTTTATCCATGTGTTTTACTGTCTACAAATTAAAGACAAAAGACTATTAACCATTCTCTTAGATTTTGCAAAGTATTAATATGAAGTAAAGCTATATCACCCAACGGGACTCTAATGACATCACAGCAAACGGAGCAAGTACATTATTTAATTTTGACATGAAACATAATGACATTAAATCACTTATCCATGGCAATATTAAACTTCTCAGCAAATGGTGAAAAATAGAACAATGAAACAGACACAAAAGCAGACTAGTGCATGTCATGTCATTGACAATTTTATTTGGAGACCATGTCAATTCACCATTAATGATCGTATCAAAATGTTTTTCTTACACAGAGAACGTAACTACCAGGATATCTGTACACCTAACCACTATATCCTACTCTTTGTACTACAGGTGTACGTTATGATATTGGCTGAGAAAAACTCCACCTCCTGCGACATGTAGTATGCGATTCCAATGCATAGCAATGAAAGCCAAAAACTGCAGAATGGTTGTAGTTAATAATATATACAGTACATAGTAAATTTCATCAATGTATTACTTCTAAAGCTGTCAATGAACAAGCACCAATACATGACAATATCCTTGCATCTCCAGTAACTGAATTCCATTAAATGTTTTGCACTCAAGGATTTTTAGTGAAAACAGAGGCTCTTCCCATGTAACAGTACAGGTAATTATATGTTATACTGCAAAGAAGGAGGTGTCCACATATATTTCTATTGTATGGGTAGAGTCTCTGTTCTCACTAACATTTATACAATGATGTCATAATAAGTTAAATCTGAAATATGTCTTGTGATTGTCAGATAAAATTTTATGAGAAAAAAAAAACTTGTATGTGTTTTCCACTTGTCACAGAAACCTACCAAGTCTGTTATTAAAACCTGGAAATGAAACTAGCCATAGGAGACATCTCCAAGTAATGGTAGGATTCAAACAAACATGTCTTTCAGTAAGGAGTCTGGATGATAACCAATAAGCCAATGTGGCTACTGCTTCCATCACCTGCTTTTAATGATGTACATCTCTGAGCACATGAGGTACAATGTTTCATTTTACATTGAGAGGAAAAATTAACAAAGCAATGGCTTTGAACTATTTACTTCATTTCTGGACATGTACCAGTTATCGTATCATCATTAGTACCATCCAGTGCACATGGATCACTCATATACATCAGTTTGCTAATTAAAAGTTCTAACCCACAGGTATATGTATTGCAAATTTCTAGTGGGTCAGCACAAATTGCCACAGTTACCACCCAATCATCAACAATTCTAAATTCAATTCAGCAATTCTGTTAGTTGCAGACATTAAATGTATCTTATATTACAATTTGTTATCTGTGGCAGCTGATGCACAGAGTAAAAAAAATTAGTAATGATTGTGCAGTTAAGTAGTTTTGTAAAGCAACTGGTGTAGACCCTCTCTATACCTGTGATGCAAATACCAAAGAAGACAAAAACTTTGTCCACTCTAAAATACTTTAAAGTTTTTTGGGTGATTTGTGGCTGTTGAGGGATATATCCACTCTCACACACATCACAACAATGAAACATTCTTTGCTTTTCTTCATCTCGTAGAGTACATCCTTCTTAGTAGAAGGAGTTGGCCTGCTGCATAGACATGCCTAGATACATCTGCAAAGTTATTGCACCAATACAACTAGTGAAAACTGCCTTTGCTAACAGAAGAGGCCATGATCCCAGGCCCACTGCATGGATAAGAATCCTGAAATACATAAAAAAATAAACTGCCTACTAATATGATCTGGTAACATATATAAAGACGACTGTACCAAGGCAAGAATGATTAATACACATGATTATCTCAGCTTCAATACTGAATAAACAGACCTAACGTATTTACTGTATATATTGGGACATGATAAAATAATTATTTTTTTCCTGTCCCAGAACTTACGGTGAAATTTTTTCACCTAGGTCATATGTCCCAACACTTAAGAAATGAAATAAATTTGTATTGCATTTGTGCTCCTCCACCACTGCACGTTGCAATAAGATAGATAAACGAAACGTTTATTTGATAATAAAAAGAAAGAAACTAACCTTGTATTGTTATCGTTCTTTTTTGTTTTCAACATGAGCATTAAAGAAAAAAATATATGAAATACGTATATGTAGCATAGGCTTCTGTACTGGAGCATGTATCGCTTCTGTCCGATAATACACGCCACGTTGTTCATTGACATGAACATTGAGAAACAAATTATGTTTGGTTGTGCTCAAAGGTTTGAATATGTTATCCAACTGAAAACGGGATCCAACGAAATCGCAAACAAGAGGGAAATAATCAACCGATATCTTGAAGACAACTGTCATTCACACATGACACGATGTTAGGTGCAAATTATATCCATGTCTACTGTATGACAGTATCTTGCAAATAAAAATCATTACTTGAAACACATTCATTTAAGTGTAAGTGACAATCTTTTTGCCAGCACGGGTTACATCATTACTATTTACCTGCAGACACCAGTGCTCCTTTGTATTATAACTACAGATGCCAAGCATATAGAAGCCCAAGTGGTGAATAAACACAACTGGCAGTGAACGGTAAACTCCTTTTTTGAACTTACTGACAGGACATCAAAGACAAAGGTTATTTTTATTACAAAGCAAGCTGACCTCAGAAGCTGACTTTGATTACTTTTTTTTTCTTTTTAAAGGATATCATTACAAAGTTTATTTTATTGCAAAGCAAGCTGACACTGGAAGCCGACTATGGAGTTTTTAAAGTGTGCCAATTATTTTTGTTGTGAATATACCAAGGCGGCCAAGATATGGAAGCAAACTTTGGTTCCTTTTCACAGGTATTCACGGGAATTTTGAAAATAAATTGAAACAATTAAACAAATTTTAGTGACACAATATAGTGCTTCGTGCACAGACATCAATGACCCAGCGTCGCCCAGAATATTTGGTGAAAATAAAATCATATGATGAATTCATGAAGGCCAGAAGAGAAGCAGATGATTTTGCAAACGATGGGAAATAATCAACCGATATCTTGAAGACAACTGCCATTCATGCATGACATGGTGTTTGGTGCAAAATAACCAAGACTGAATTATATCCAGGTCTTCTGGATGATAGTATCTTGCAAATAAAAATCAATATTTGAAAACACATTCACTTGAGTGCAAGTGACAATCTTATCACCAGCATGGGTTACAAAAGTATCATTACTATTTACCCGCAGATATCAGTGCTCCTTTGTATTAATTATAACTACAGATGCCAAGCACACAGAAGCCTGGGTGGTGAATAAACACAACTAGAAGTGAGCAGTAAACTCCTTCTTTGAACTTACCGACAGGACATCAAAGACAAAGGTTATTTTTATTACAAAGCAAGCTGACCTCGGAAGCCGACTATAGATTCTTTTAAGTGTGCCACTTTTTTTTTTGAATATACAATGACGGCCGAAATATGGAAGCTAACATTGGTTCCTTTTCACCTGTATTCACGGGAATTTTGAAAATAAATTGAAACAATGGAACAATTTTTAAAGTGACACAATACAGTGCTTCTAGCACGGACATCAATGACCCCGAGTTGCCCAGAAGATTTAGAGAAAATAAAATCATGTGATGAATTCGTGAAGGCCAGAAAAGGCCAACAATATGATCATTAACATGGATGAAATTGTAGTGTACTTTGATCGCATTCCTCGATGGACTGACGATAAGATGGGGGTCAAAAGTGTGAGAATTAGCAAGACTGGTGCAGATTTGAAAAAATCTGACTTTAGTCCTTGCAGTTTCCACTTCAGATGATGTGTTGCCTCTAACAATTTTTCATGGTATGAGAAAGCTAAAAAAAATATTCATGCACTGAAAGAATGGATCGTATGTGTGCAAGAGAAGGGTTGTGTTGATGAGATGCTACTGCAGTGGATTAAAGAGTTTTATCTCAAGTACACAGTTTTATATTTTTTAAAATAAAATTTCAGTTGGAGTGCATTTTCCAATATGTATTTTTGAATGATTTAAAAGGTGTCCCACAACTTATGGCTTGAAAAAAAACACAATGTGTCCCAGAACATACAGTGCACAAAAAAATTATTTTTAAAATTAATTTATGGTGTCCCAACAAATCGATTGTCCCAACATATACGGTAAATATGGTACCTGAAACAACAACTATTTAAAAATAAAGAATCATATTATTATAGAAAGGAACCTACAAAAAATACAGTATCTATAATTAAATCTGTGGTGCATGGATTGGTCATCTCTGACCCAGTTTTCTAAGACTGACATGTACATAATCTATTTTCATAAACTCATGTAAATTAGGAACAATTTCATTTTAATTGTTTAACCCATATATGCAGGTATCGCACTGGGCTTCACCGATGTTGCAAATTGTGATTCTTTTTCCTTATTTGCGACAAAATATACCATCTGGTGATCTTCTGGTGACAACATTTTTGGATATTAAAATTTGTATATAGTCTTGGGTTTTGAGTGGAGAAATTCAAAGGCACCATGACAGGAAGCCACAAACTTGGATATAAAATTGCACTGGAATCTATTGTTACATAAACAAATCCTTTGTTCATATTGACAAACCACTCTAACACAGCATTGTTATATCATAATCCGCTTATGCTGATGTTTGGCCTTAGTACTACTGTATGCCATAAGATAGCCAAAATAGTCATGCTACCTGGCTAGCTACAATCGACCACCTCTGAATGACTACAATCAACCAGACGATGACAATATTTTTATCTTTCTTAAAAATGTACCAGAGAAAATAGTTTTGCTGAAACTTCAAAGAAAACTGATTACCTTTAACACACCGATCGTTCTATACATATACTGAGCAAACGAAAAACATTATGTCTCAGTCAATGTTCTATAATTATTTGATGCTGCTGCAGCAATAACAAATGGGCATTTGGTCCTTTTAAGAGGGCCTTTAGCGGCACCTTCAATAACACATGCACCTTCACCAAAGCAAGCCTTAGTTCTCTGATCAAAGGAAGTCATCAACAAACTTAAAGCACTGTTTCATTTTTAATGGTGACTGGAACATATGTATTGTGCCGTGAAAGTTTCCTGTGTGCAACAAAACAGTTCATGCTTATGATCACCACCAATAGCAACATAAAAAACCCAAATTAAAGTGCCAATATTTTGAAACAATAGATGTCTGGCCATCAAGCTAAATGAAGGTGGGACAGCTTGCAAAAATGTTTGTTAAACAATTTTCATTTGTTCACGTCTTCATTTCCCTATGAATAGCCTCATTCCCTTGGTAGCCTTGGCATTATGGTAGTTGTCTCTGGATGCCAAAATCTAGGCCAATTTAAGTACATGCACATGTAGCATATAAACAATTATACAGCCATGTGCTACTAGGATAATAAATATCAGTGTGAATTGTTTTGTAAAACGTGTTGGTTGACAATGGGATATAGATCAAACGGGGACTACCATATATATATATATATATATATATATATATATATATATATATATATATATATATATATACACACACACACACACATATACACTAGTTGTGTCTTCTAATGGGATTTGACTGATACATGAATTTTCTAACATATGATCTAATACTTTAATTCATGGATTTTTTCATAATACATGTACATTATTTAACACATTGTGGAGTGTACTACACAAATGTAAGTTGTCAATATATAAGTGTATTTCAGACTACTTGTCTTCATTTAATCAAAATTTCCATTGTTTCTTTTTCTCTCTGTTTAAATCCTAGTTACTGACGACAGGTCACTTCTTAAAAATTTCACTTGACTGCTTAATTTCAATGTATTTTCAGTTCCCCACACTTACTTATCTCAACATCCGCTTATGTCGACAATATTACCTTAGTCCCTAGGATGTTGAGATAAACGGATAGAACTGTATTATGAAAATGGCAACATTTTTTTGAAAACTGACAACAAAATATTGAGTTGGTGATTTTTTTGGCGACAACTTTTTTTAAAGCCAGCACCAACCCTGTATATGGTGGAAATTTTCTTTGAGAATTATTGAGCAATATAACATCTAACACAGATGCCATGCAAAAGGATTGTTTTTTTCCCCATCATAATCTTAATTATGCAAAATGTTTATCTCAATCATCAGCTTTCTTTTTATGTACTTATGTGATTATGTGCCCATCTCAAAACCAGTCATACAACACACACACACACACACACAGCATTTATATGTGCATGATTCAGTTCAATATAAAAATATCCATGTACAAAACTAAAAAAGGAAAAGAACCAAAACAATGGCCATTAGAATAATATGTGCATTATGGGCACCAAGTAGGTCCATGACATGAACATAAATTCCATCATATGCTAAATCACTTCACATTTTGAACTATCTAGATGTGTTCATCTAGTATCTCATTTCTAAAGTATTTTTTTAAACACAGCATGACAGAAGTTTTGCAGTAAGATGTGTGTTTCTTCAAAAATACTGAACCAATTATATGTTAGGAAGTACATCCACTACCTTGTAAATCCTAAGCTAATAAAGATGCTCACTACAAAAGTACTCAAATATCATTTGCTTGCTGAGGTGAAATGAGAGTGCTTTCCCAATGGATAGAGGGACTGACGCCAAATCCCCTTTATCATATGCCCATATTATGATCAGGCAAGTAAGGCTGAAGGAACATACTTTACTCCAAAAATTGTTTTCTTCTTAAAACGTGATACCTTGTCATAATACATTAGGAGAAAAGGTAAGAGGCAGAGGTAGTTACATTCAGTTATCCTGAATTTGTCATTGTCTCCAGTCTCTTAACAGATGTTCAGCAGCTTAGAGTCTCATGCGAGATATTGGCTAGAGCCAGTAATTGGTCATTGCAGTGACATGGTTTTGAGAAAACACATTTCTTGAAAATCCAGCCAAAGTAGAGTACCGTATTTACGGTATGTTTTCGGACATGGTTTGTTTTCGGACACCGCTTTTTTTGGGCAAATATAATATTTTAATGCCTTGTAATTCTTCGGATGTTGCTCCGCTATAATTTTTCTACAATTTATGTTTTTGGACCCAATCTAAGAAGATCTGCTGCATCGTTTTAAAGTAAAATTCACAGCGTGTTTGCCGTTATTTTAACTGATACAAAGTTCGCTTCATTTGGTCGCCAATTATTTAATGTGATCATGAACTTCCATGGACTGGTTGTCAGTGTAGACATCGTTACACACAAACCACTTCAAGCAGGTGTGACAGTTATGGCTTTGATTTGAAACCATGACCCCTGCTTTATATCATTAAACAATACATCTGAGAGTCAGTATGGATTAGTAAATTCAATGGCATCAGGCAACAAAAGAAACCCCTTATCCCTGAGGCATTATGTACCACGGTTTAAATGTAGTTATTGTTCTACAGGTAATCAACCTCTTTGTAGACGATAAATATTGACTGTGGGTGCAACATGTTCGGTACATGGTGTGCTCTTTTAACGAAATCCAGATGTCTGCCTTTTATTTCCGAACACAACTGTCAAAGAAATCCCACAAATTATAGTATGAACAATTATCACCTAGACACCCTGAAATCTCCAACATGCATCAAAACAATCTTTTAGCTGTTGATTGTTTCTAGTCAGCAGGCTCTACCCATTTTGAAGCTACCCTCGGCTAGGTGGAAAAAAAAGAAGAGAGAACCACAACAAATAGATCACCTTTATTTTAAAAAATACCAACATATTAATGACTCATATATTGCAACTTGCTTGTTATTTTAACCCTTCCCCAGCGTGTGTACAACACTCACCCCATATGGAGCCTCTCACCCTTGGTGCTCTAAGATTAGCCACCATACATGTACCGGTATTTCTACTCTCGATACTAAAATGTTTCTGTCATAAATATGTTCAGAATTATAATTCCAATTTTTTAAAATTTAGTTTGTATTAATATGTTAATTACACAGACATAAAGCTTGCATGCATTTGTAAGGTAGATTTTATTGATCACTGATTAGTAGAGGACTAAGCTGTGGATTGCAAGATTACTAACATGGCGGTTCTTTTGGAAAATACGCACACAATCATGGCTCTAATACATGTATGGCTGTGTTTTCTGGTGGATGGATATGTATCAAATAGACAAAATAGGCAAGTAATGCCTGTTTTTCATTCGTTATCCTTTCCATGGTGTTAGACAAAATACCTGTTTTAGTTCATGGCAGCACATCATTACGGACGGGGGGGGGGGGCAGGTCCCACAAATTTATCTTCCCCTGTTTGTTTTTGGACACCTAGTTAAAGAATTTAATATGTATTTGGACAACAAAAAAAGTAATTATTTTTTTCCGTCCGAAAACATGCGGTAAATACGGTAACTTGCATCATTACAAAGTTGATGATGACTTGGTGAGGTAGACAGCTGTGGTTCCTTTTAGATCATCTGGATAACCTAATGGATCCAGGAATATGTGTCCTGAGGAGAAGTTATCATCTCTTCATTCTTTTAGCAAAAAAACAATTGAGATTTTCCTTTTTCTGGTCAACTCAGTCCAATTCTGTACCACTTCAGTGTCCTGAGAGGGCCTCCTAGATGCTTTGATGCAGAGAGGTACAAAGAAGACAGAAGTTTTAAGACAAAAGACTGGTTTCCCATGAACAGAAACCCATTCTTAGCAATGAAAGTAGCAGCCCTCATGAAACTAAATAAAAGCTGATGGCAAAAATTAATATAGTCATGATGGGCTGACAAGTCTTACTGATTTTATATGCTATAGTCAGTGTGACTAACAAGCAGGTTTTGTACGAAAGGTGAGTCTGAGTGGCTTTCGACTGTGGTCTGAAGGGTACCATGTTCAACCACATCAGAACCCATGGTAGGCTCTGTTTTGGGCAAAGGTCAAAGTCTTGGATTGAGGAAGGTCTAAAATTGTTCTGTTACAAGTCCTCCCTTCTATGATGGCAAAATGTGTCTAAAATAATGGAAGTGTAACAATAGCTACTGATGTGATTGGAGACAACATCTGGGTTTGGATGGAATCCTGCAGGTATGGTTGTTATGGCAGGTGAGGAGAAGGCAGGCATGTCCTGGGAATCCATGCCACTCAAATGAGGATGTCACTGATCCGTGATATTTCCCACTGAGGGGAGCAATCTGGATAAGATGTCTCTTGGATTTCCTTGCTTTGGGAATCAGAAGAATAGGGAGAAAGGCATACATACTAAGATTATGCCAGTTTTGGGCAAAGGTTGATAAGTTTCTTGGCTTTTAGACCTGCATCTGGTGATGAGGGTAGGGAGTTTGGCATCGACCACATTGCACAGAGGTTCACAAAAGTTGAGAGGCGGGAAAAAATGCAATCTGCATCTGTGGGAAAGTTAGTCTGCTGGAACCTTAAGCTTGCATGGGATGTGGTGAACTTAAAATGTGGATTTGTCTATGAGGATACAACCTAACAAAATCCCAAACTGGATGGCAGAGGTCTGGGCACTTGGTTCTCCCTGGCCTTCTGATGACAGTGGAGTTGTCATAAGGAGAATGCCATATCCATTTAACATCAACAGTGAGAACATGTTGTTGAATACATGCCAATAAATAGCTTTTTATAATGAAGTTCCTCGCTTTTCTCTAAAAAAAATTACCTTTATTTTCAGTGTATCCAATCTCTGAAAGATCATCTGAAACCTTACTCCAAGTGATTTAAACACACATTGCACATCTACCAGCAAAAACACTGCATATTATCACACCACTTTTTGCATGAGAATATAAACACATTCAGTGTTACTGTAGATTCAGAATAAAAACAAGATTTTTAATTTCCAAAAACTAATATTTAGTTAAAGAAACATCAAAACTCAAGTTTAAAAAAAAAACTGCTATACTAGTAATATATTGGTACTGTGGTTTATTTAAGTTACAGCAATTTTAACAACTTTAAATTCACTATAAACTTTGGAACTCACTTTTCCATAATGAACCCTATGTTTTGATGGACCTAGTATGCTTTAACCCAGTTCCATTGCTATCATGAATCACATTTACATATAAATATGATAAACCATTGGTTACTAATAAACACTTTAATTATGTTACATGTACTAA
This sequence comes from Megalonaias nervosa, assembly GCA_016617855.1. Classification (NCBI taxonomy): domain Eukaryota; kingdom Metazoa; phylum Mollusca; class Bivalvia; order Unionida; family Unionidae; genus Megalonaias; species Megalonaias nervosa. The sequence goes on from JAECUM010002553.1 coordinate 179,765, forward strand.
CAGTGTTGATTATGTGATTAAAATGAGCTGAGTTAACATACTAATGTGACTGCTAGCGGATCTGCTTGCCTTTTAACTTGTTTATTTTATCTACTGTACTCGATTTGATTCAAAAGACTGATGTGATAATACAAAGCAGGTCAGCTTTTAAAGATAGCAAAACAATGACATATACTAGTGAAATCAGTAAAGCATCACATTGGATTTATTGTGAAGTGGCTACTATGAATAATGATAAATGTCTGAGAAAAATGGAAATGACTTTATTGCTATGAATAGAAATCATTTACTACAGAAAGCCACCAAAAATAGCATAAAGTACTGGGATGAACTGTAGGTACTACATACCATATGGCAGGCAATTAGAACTGAGCTGATTATCTTATATATTTTCTTACAAGTGCAACTGCAAACAACATAGACCCTCATCTGTCATTGCATAATGTGCCAGCAGATCTCAGTCTGTGCAGTTTGCAGTTGGACTTGACTTAAAAGTGACTGTACATATGCTCACTTATTGTACAACAAAGACAAATGAACTGCAAAAAATTCATCTACAATTGTAAAAGAGCAAAAGCAAACATGAAAACAGATAGAGTAAATGCCCCTGAGGTGGGAAAACTCTGAAAGATCACTCAGACTGGTGAAAGGGCACAAAGTACTCAGTATCTGCAAGACCTCATGTAAGATTATGCTGACAAGGCACAAGCAGAAGTTGATAATATTGTGTGACTTCCATCTCTGCAAGCAGATGACATTTTAACATCTTTGCCACTAAACAAGCAGAAAAATCTTGTGAACATCTTTTCAGCTTGAGAGGGCTGCATTCGTAAGGTAGTGGATATACAAATATGATCTGGTAACATATATGACAGAGAATGTACCAAGACAAAAATGATTAATACACATGATTATCCCAACTTTAATATTGAAAAGCAGTGCTGGAAGGTGAAATGAGGTAAGAAACTATGCCTCCATGTCACTGATTCTGCATCAGGAGGCAATTACAGCTGTTGTTCACATGACAACAATCAGAAGACAGGGATCCTAACCATTGTTAAAAGAGGTTTACAACACTAAGAAGCAATCACAATGCAAAGTGGTTTACAACACTAAGATGCAATCACAATGCAAAGAAAAGTGAAAATGATAGAAATTTCTTGTCAACACTGCAGTAGCAAGTACTTACTCAACAATGAGTGGTCTGTAGCAGCTCAGAGCAAGCAGAGTCATTACAATTGGAACAAAAGATTTGTTGACATCATTTCTGTTGTACAACCAAACTAACATTGCTGTGCAAATGTGATGAACCTGAAAAGAAAATAAATTATTCAATAAATCTGACATTTCTAAGTTTTTCTATGGTACTACTGACCATGTAAGACTGCTGTTTTGTGCATCTTTTCCAGCAACATTATTCTGGATACAGAGTCAAGCAATTGTCCACATTAAAATTTTGTGTTAAAAGTATCATTTCCAGTTTTCAGCAACTTAAAAGATTCATATAACCATTTCATTTAATATGAGCATCAACAACATAACATCATCAACAACACTTGCTATTACACTCATCTCTAAAGTGCCACTACTGTTTGCTACTTATTATCACTCATGTCCTTCAATGTGTTTATATTAGAGTGAAAGTGGTAGAAATAACTATGATTTCTAAGTGAATGTCAATCAAACAGGATGTTTGCTAACCTATGTCAGAACTAAAAGAAATGAAGACAGAATTAGGTAGCCAGATGCCCTATATCTTCTGCATGATCAATCATAAAATATTGACCCAAGGAAGCCCTAGACTGTCTTGTAGACATTATGGAAGTCATCATGTTTCTTTGAGACCTATCATGGGCTGCAAGCTCTCTTACTTGTCAAACAATTCAACTTGCTTCAGACAGTAACTTTTTAATCTGTAAGAAAACACTTGCTCCAAACATTCTTCTGGCTAGCTACGTATGACAAGGATCAATGTGGAATGAACTGGCTCAATGACATTTGCCTTGCAAAGATCAACTAAAACATGTGCTGAAAAAAAATGACTTAAGAACCCCCTTTTAGAAATTTATGGATGATAAAGTTCACATATTAAGAAAAGGATTCAATATAAAACAAAATCTTTCTTTTCCTGTGATTCCAAAATATTTACCTTACTACCTTGTCAAAATGAGGATATTGATACATAGGGGAAACAAGTCTCTCACTTATGGACATATTTATGTGACATAGATTGGATGTAACTCATAATGCAAAATGGTCTACAACAATTTTAATGGTGCTGGTGATTTATTAAATGAATCATAGTTTTCCAGTTAATCAGTACAAGAGAAATAACACAACCATTTAGTCTTATTTAACAAGAAATGGAGAATGTGTTTTCTTTCTTTATTAAAATTAGTAAATGAAAGATAAAAGTAAACAATCAGCTAAATTGGTTTGAGACAGTTACACAAAAATTCAAACAGAAACTTTTGGAAATCTCTCAGCATAAACGTTGGACAGACTATTGGATAAACAAGAATTTAGAGGACATTAAGAACAGGTCAAAACGTGCAAGTAATTCTGCTTGAAACAAGATGATACTAGGGTTCCTCTCTCTAACTCCAATTTTAACTCAAAATAATTTCTATATTAAAATAAAATAACAAGAAAATTCAGTGAATTTTTTTCCCTGCCTACCATTCTGTGACTGCCAAAAAGTATACAGTGATGAAACAGCATTGGAGTAAAACTGCAGGAAAGGGATAAAAATTGATCAGTGACATTTACCTTCAATATGTAGTCTTGGCTGTTATAAATGAGATGCCAGAACACAGAAAAAAAAAATAAATGTACCATGGTTCATCACTAAACCTTAAACAGCTTTAAAGATATTAACTAGGAACAAAATAAACCTGTATTGACCTGTGACCTTTACCATGAACACACGACTCCAATATATCCTCTAGTGATACAAATACAACTTTAGCACATTTCATCTATTTTTCTTTGAGTTCTCAATTTCAAGAGCAATAAGAGAAAATGTGATAAACAAAGCTCTCAACAGTGAGGGTCCCATCTTCGCTAGCCAAGGTTCCGACATGATAATCCTATCTACACCTTAACGAATCGAACAGATATACTGGTGCTTAGTCCTAGCGACATCTATTGGATTTCATGAGTTGCCTCTCTTAGTATGTAATGCCAACTAACCAAAAGTGTGGTGCATTGTACATTGGCCCTTGTGGACTGAGGTGGGATAGCAGTAATTTGGCAAAGGCAAGCACTGTTGACCACATGTTCACCTGGGGCCCCCACAGGGATGTTAATAAGGTAGATTTGGAAAAGGAAAATTCATGTGAAAGTGGAGGGGTAAGTCAAAAGATTGCCGCTGAGTGTGAGGTAACTATTTGTCCAAAGAGACACAAGCCAGACTCTATGGCAGCAAAGAATGTCAAATATGACACGATTTTTAGCTGTACTATGTTGATAGTTATCTTGAGCTTGAATTCAATGACTTGGATGAAAAAATGTTTAACAGTCACTGACAAATTCATGATTGAACCAATCAAGTCTCATGGCAGTTATGGACCTCACAAGGCCCATGCAGCATAGTGTGTTCTTGACAATAGCCAGTATGTGCAGAAAATCCATTAAGTCCGAGTTGCTGGCACTCCACTAGGAGAGGCTCTTTAAAAAACTAAACAAGACTGACAAGAAATAAATGACAGCTCTCTTTAACACAGCATACAGTCTAGCCCATTATGTAAACAAATATTTTCTGATATGAAAATGCTGCTTGCAGTTCTGAAAAAAAAAATGCTGTTTAACTTGGAGTTAACAGATGCAGGGAAAAACACTTCATCTTATTAACTGGTCAAGTCCTGTGAAGTTTTGGAAAGTCTGAATTCCAGTCAATTCCCTTCCATTCTTGCTGATGCTAAGAAATAGCGCATTTAAGATCTCTGGATAATGGAAAACTGAAAATCTCTTATGTAATAAAATGAATAATATAATTTAAATTCTTTTTAGAAATAAATGTACATTATTTTGTATGTTCTTTCTGTGGCTTAAGTGCATATATATAATAAAATCTTGACAAGTGATTTAAATTTTGGGACAAGTGAAAAAGTTGGCATGACAAGAGAATATTGTTGAAACCAATGAATTTTTTGGAACCAATGTCATCAACCCTGCATCATTATAACAAAAGTACTGACTATAATGAAATAAGCATTGAATACAAAGATATAACAAACACTTATACAGACTGAATAAAAAGGAAACTAATAAAGAAATTAAGTTAAAGGAAAATACATCACATATATCATCCTATCAAAAGCAGACAACCCCCAAACTTACACTTAATTTTTTGAAGAATACATTTACATCAATGTAACTATTTAATAAGAATAAAAACCTGATTACTATGCAGTTTCATGTGCAAAAATAATTTAAATGGCTTTATGGGTTTTGTGAGGGAATGGGAGATTGGGACTGACATTTTCTCTACTCTGCCCTCCCCGAAAACAGAACATATGTATCCATGCCAGCTGTACATAATGCAATCAATAGTTATGGACCCTGACTGGCACATAATAACAAGGGATCTAAACATCTATTTAATACGGGCATGCTGACTGTATGTTTGCATTGCTGCTATTAATGATATCAAAAGAATAAGTTCATTCAAATGATCTTGTATGACTTCACTGATACATTCATCAGCTGTATCCCAGATATAGTGATCTAATAAGTGCAAAGAAAAGTTAAGACTATTGATCAAAATGCATATGAATGGTAATTCCAAATAAAAAATCAACTGTGTGTGCTCTATTAAAAACTTCTGAAGAACATGATGAAACCATCTGGTCTGTCCATCTCTTAACAACAATTATTCCATTCACAGCAAATGGGAAGAAAACAATTCTACATTATTAAAATAGAACCCAGATCAACTTACAAGACTAATATTTGAATCAAAGCTCAGCTGTATGTACTTCCAATCAAATTCTATACCTCTTGCACCAACCAACAGTGTCACGAACCTGAAAAGAAAAGTCATCTGTTTCAAATATTTTACATATATAAAAAATACTGAAACCTTTGTTGAGAACTCTTGGAAAACAGGAAATATTTTTACACAGTGATTTTATTTTATGCTATTAGTCAATAAACACTGCCAAATTCCATATAATCTATTTACATATGGCCAATTACCATCTATATATCACGCATACACATGCATTCAAACACAGTGTCTGCATGAGTACTAGCAGCCAAAGCTGCCATGTGCTACTTGCAGAGAATGGCTAAAAGACAAAAAAACTCTACAAAATATTCATGATTTTATTTTTAAAAATTTAAGGCAAGTAACAACTGTTAGAACACACTTTGTGTTCACTATTTTTATAGGATAACAGTTTTGTGCATTTTGTGGTTGACACAAATCATGACTTTAAAGACACAAATGAACAATTTTTCTTTTGTGAAAACAAAAGGTCAGCATCCAATCAATGAATTTCTCTATTCCAAAAATGTCATTTTCACAAAACCACCAAAATTGATATTCATGAAAATAAATGGATTCACAATAAAATTAACAGATTTTGATGCAGTATAATTAGATGTTACATAAATATCATGATTTTAATTAAAGATATACCATTACCTGGTTGTGATCAGTTCTGCTGTGGCCCATCCCAAACCTGCAACCATGAACTTCAGTTGTCCTTTCCGCGCAATTTTAGTCATGACAAAATGAATTCCTACTAAATCAGCCAGATCTACTGTCGACTTCATAAACTCCTGGAAATAATAAAGTTGAATACACTACACTGTGGATATATCACACTGTTCGTATTATTTACATCTAACCTTTAAATCTAGCAAAAGAAAAATGAACGACCAATTTATGAATTACAGAATATGTATTGTTCTGGATACAATGAAAGAACAAATTAGAGTAGATGAGTTGGTACAAACATTTTCTTTTTCTATTTGTCTGGACTGATTTAAGTAAAGCATAAACTAGAAATCAAGCATCATTCACTACCTGAATTTAACTATGACTGTGGTTACATCCCTTTGAATGTTCAACTTTTATATGTAGGATTTGCATGAAACAATTTGGTCAATCAAGTAGCCAGAATTACAGGTATATTTTTATATGGCCTGAAAGAGGATTACAACTATTAAAGGTGTCTGCTAGGTAACGTTTTGCAGTATACTGCCAATCTGACTGGTCTAGAAGCCTGAAAATGTCAACAGCTTCACAAAACTGGAAACATTTCATCGGCATAGGGCAAGTAGATTTGTCTGACCCTACTGCCAAACGGGGCTATGTCAGACATCTTCGCATGTTTTCATAAACTGCATTTATACATTCAAATTGTTTTATCTTCACCATCTATCATCAAATTTTTATAACATTCTTACAAAATATAGGACATAATTTTGATGAAGTGATTGAATTTTCAAAAGGAAAAATTTAATAGAAAACTCTACACTGATAAGTAGGCTTGCCTGTCTTGGCTCTAAGAATTTATCAACTGTGAGGTATAAAAAGAAATTACCCCTATCACATCAAGGCCTCCTGTTGGCACTTCTGATGTTGGGAAGAAAGTGGCTAATATAATCATTTTGCACAGCTGTGTGAAGAGATAAGCCCCTCCTGCCTGCACACATTTCCAAAATGCACTATACTCTGCTCTGCAAAAAAGAAAAATAAATTATAATACTAACAGTAATACTGTAAAATATGTTAATATCATTTTTTAAAAACTCATTCCCCACACAACCTCCTGCCCCTAATCCCATCAGTAGCACAAATCTGAGCTCATAAGAATGACATTTTCAGTAGTAACTCATTAAAAGGGACAACTCTGCATTTGTATTGGGAAGGGGGCTCTTTATCAACCTCTAAGGATCCCACAAAACCCTTACATCTACAGACTATCCTCAAAATTATCCAGATGTTTAAGTCTCTGTCCAAAACACTGAAGCAGAGGTTGCATGCCATTATGTACACACAATGTACACATGCACAGATCCACAGTTGTGCAAGATCACACAGTACTGATCCTAGGTATAAATAGAACAAACAATGAATGGATATATAAAGGGAAAATTAACGTGTAAAACACTGCACGCTACTGCAATAACATCCCTAAAACACAGTTTTAGAAGTACTAAACCTATTTAAATGCCACTTGCTTCCAAGTTGAGAAATTTAAATGATGTAACTAGACCAGCTGCAGTGATATGAAAGAGCAGGGTCTTCAACAGCAAGCTTTTAATTTTCATCATTACAACTGTCAATTTGCCTCTACTTTCACTAAAGTATAAATTATAAACATTTCACTAAAGTATCCATTGTAAACATTATCAAACTGAAAATAAATTCACACTAAAGTGATCATGGCCCCTATTCCAACAACAGATTTTGTTTGTAGTCTTTTAGCTTTAAACCTGAACTGTTAATCATTTCTAAAATTTGAAATTTGAACTTTTAATTGGCACTACATATAGAGGATCTCAGTTGGGTAATGAATTAATATTGAATTTATGAAACAAGTTGAATAATGTCCAGCTTTTGCGAGCCTTGGTGAGCAAAAGCTGGACATTATTTAATGAATTTCATAAATTTAATATTAAATCATTACCCATTTGAGATTCTTTTTATCACATAGTTTTATTTCAGTAGACATTATTTAGATAGAAAGAAGAATGAATAATTTTGTTCATTCTGACAGATGCTGTACCTTTCACTTGTTGTGCGTAAAAAATAGTCCCAAACAAAGTTGAAATAGTAAAAGTATATTATACATTTTTGATAACTATAAATCAAAGAATAATCGTCCATCCAAATAAACAGAACATTTTACAAAAGGCAAAACATTTGTCAACACAAATTGTCCAATGCGTGTGATGTCACACTGTTTGATACAGTGCACAGTACCGGTTTGAGTTGGCCTACACAACACAGTGACAGTGTTTATGTTGAGATTCCAATCACGACTAAACATTACATTGTTGCGATATTATTGTGAAAGAGAAGATTACTGGATGCAGAAATACACATATTTACTGTAATGTATTTGTGATCGGATATTTGCAGTATTTGATTTGGAACATTAGATTGTACAGAAGATGAAAACAAATATCTTTTTGAGCTGGACTTGCATCACATATTTACTGCATAAATATGCTGTGGTTGGATAAAGTTCTGTCAGTTGGGGAGACCGGTTTATGTCTACAATCTTCTGTGAACAAAGGTGAATTTATTTACTTCAGTAAGTTCACATTTAGACCAAGCTTGTACGTAGGGTGGATTCCATGCTACAGATATACCGCCCATCCATCCCCACTGCCACCCTCGTTACCATCTAAGCAATAATGGTAGTTTTACTTGTTGTTATTGCTCTTGTCTTGGAGGGGTTTTGCCATTTTTCATGTTATGATATGTTACACATGACAACAAACCCCTGTGGGGGTAAATTGGCAATGTTGAAACAGACGAGACCATTTTTTCCTAATTCCCTTTTGCGAGTCAAATCAAAAAACGGCGGCCAAAAAATATTCAATGAAAACAAAAATTCCTGAAGGCGGGGTTAAAAAAGTTTTCCTACGATTGCAGCCAATCAGTAAAGAGAATACTGCACAATAATTTCATGGGCTTATTTGGACAAATCAGAATCAAATAAAGTGATATGTTCACATGTATAATATCAAAAATATGAAACTGCACTCACTGTAGGCAAAGTGTACCGACTATGTGATAGGTTTAATATATTGCTGATTTAAGGTGAAATCACCTACATACCTACTTTAACTAGGCATAAAAACTTACAAGAATATAAATTTAAAAAACCTATTCTTTTCTATCATACCAAACAGAGGTAATAATAAGTTAATAATAAACAGAGTAATGTTATTTATGCACTGATGTTTAAAAATCATTGTTCTTAAAATCTGCTTCAAAGCTATTATTATTTTCCACCTCTAGAAGCCAGCGTTAAATAAAAAAAAGTATTTAACTTGTGTTAGAAAAGCATAAACGGCAAGTCACTTTGACCTTCTTTGGAATATAAATAGCATGCAAAAAGTTAACTTTTAACACAAAATTTGAATGCACGCTTCTTTTCACAAAAGGATATAGAACTTATCAAGCTGCACCCACTCACCAAGTTTTATGGTTTTAGGTAAGATGGCATTTATATAAAGTGCCAAAAAGTGACATGTTTCATGAACTACATGCAAAAATCTTAACCAAAACAAATGCAACAAATGAACCAAAAGCAGTAACATGTGAAATACAGATCAGTGACCTTTTTTTTGGTATGGGTCTGGTGTGGTACTAAGAAAGATGAATAAAATCACATAGTTTTACGCAGCATAGCAGTAACAGTAAAATGACAAATTTAACCAAAGTGAGTGAAATATGGGTCTGATCTACTTTCAAGATGAGGGTACAGTACTTATCAGTAAAATGTGAATTATACATCACAGTGACATTCTTTTGTGGTAATGGTGTGGTATTAATAGAAATACAGTCATCTGGTTTGATGATTCTAGAATTAACAGAGCTTGAATAAATAGGCTGAAAACACAAAATTTAAACAAATATCAGTGCTCAAAGAAATTTCTTTTAGACAAAGGCACCAGGCTGGTGACTTATATAAACTTACAAGACTTGACTGAAATTCCTCAAGCCTGGACTCCAATTTCCACATGCCCTAAATGTCCCCTTTTTTAATATTGTCACACAATGCTACAATAGCTACAATTTGAATTCAATAGGGTTCAAAGGGGTTTGAAGGTAATGCAAGTGTCATTAGTGTTCATCACTACACTCACTAGTGAATGGAGGGTCCTGGTGATCAAACTTCTCTGCTGGATTCTCTGAGTGAATCCTGGTAAGAACCGAGTTGGTGTATGTCGATGCGTTGTTTGCAGTATGTGCAAAGAATTAATAGCCCCCCCCCATCTTTTTTGTTCTTTCTTTCTTTCTTTCCATCAGATGGAAGTAGCCCATTCTACCAGTTTCTGCCCTGCAGTAAATATGCAATAGGGTCTAATAATCATACCGAACACAGTGCAGAATCTGTTATCTTTTAATACTAGGGAAATTTAATAATGCGGAATCAACTGATTAGTTGAATTTGCTCAGAATAATGAATGCATCATGAAAATGTTATTTACAGTATCATATTACTATTATTTTCAAAAGTTGTAAAAAATGCTCTCACTCGACACATACATACATACAGTTGCTGATAGTGTTCAGGCTGTCCTCACAAAATATACACATTAATCCTGATAATTTTAGTAGTTTGTGTTACCTGCCTCATCTGTCTGTCTGTCTCACACACACACACACACACACAATCACCATCATCAGTGGTTAATCAGTGGTAAAAAGTATCAGCTTTTCTCTTTTCCTACTGTTTTTTTTCTCTCTCTATCATTATCATCATCATCATAATAAACAGTACATCTCTCATACAAGTATCATATTTTCTTCTTCACTATTATTTTCTGTTATGAAAAATCCTCAGTACAAATAACAGATGGTCTTACCAGGTGGCAACTTCTAGAAAATCGATCAAACACATTTTTAAATCTACTGGGTCCAGCATCCGTCTACGCTTTAATATTTGAAGTGTGATGACGTCATCAACCATTATTTCTACTATCCAAATTTTAACAACATATTTCTGTTGTGGAAATTTATATATAATTATCATATGATACATTCTGAAATAAAAAGCAAGTTAAACATTTTATCTTGTGAAATTACTTTCATGATGTTATTCAGCCTGTGGTAGAATGGGCTACTTCCACCTGATGGATTTTGCTTGAAAGGGTTTGTGACCGTAATGGTGAAAATAAAGGTTAATTCGCCAGATTGGATTCATGCGATGGTTGGACGAGAGTTATGTGTTGGTATGTTACTGTCTTTTTGAATGGATATGTGTAGTTTTTCAGTCTTCTTGCAATTCTGAAGCAATGAAAGATGCGCGAGAAAAGTCTAATCGAGCAGAGGGTTGTGGTCACGCTTGCACTCCTTGTGTTCATTTATAATACCGATAAGGTGATTTCATGTTGTCAGAAAAATTTCGTCGTACTTTATTGATAAAACGTCAGACTCCTGTGTTAAAATAAGGTCTCAACACAAAATAGGTTACTTTATGATACAGCATTCGATACAAAGAAAATTTTAATTGTTACCCAATAATTGATTTTCATGGCTAAAACACTCAAGCAACGTGTCTCATAACCCCATCAATGGTATTTAACACTTATGAATTTCCAGTAATATGTAATGCTGGCGAATCCATTCAGTGATTTCGACTCTGGATTAATATTTTACTTGATATTTATAATGAATTTTTACTGTTCAACCTGAATGGTGGCGATCAACGAAAATCGAAAGCAAATAATTCTGAGACAAAAACCCTGAAGTAATCGATGCAGGCAACACCGAGATTTCCTTTTGTGGTTACACCCACCCATCTCTCGCTACCGGTAATGCACTTAGCTCTAATTGCCAGGAATTTGTTTTAAGCATACTTACAAGCCAGAACATTTATAAACAATTATATAAGGTACATAGGCCAGGGCCACGCAATTTCCAAAGTGAAATAATGTCATATTTACAACGTGGGTTCCAATCACAGGAAACGATATCCCCAAGTTCCGGTTACGTTCGGACTAAATGATAAATTGAACAAATTGCCAAACATGGATAATTTTACATGTTCTAGCTCGTATCTGTACTTTTATGAAATATATTTACAATATTTTTATCTAATTGTTTTTATAAAAGACAATATAATTGCATTGTGACCGTCATATTTACTGCGATCCTATCTCCTTAGATACGCCCTCGCTTGTGGCAACGAGGCATAATTGATCCATCACATCAGTGACTTTAAAGGTGAAAACAAAACGCGACACGGAGAGCCTGTAGGTACAGTAACGATGTCTTTGCATTTCAGTGCAAATCAGGTGGGTATGACTCAACATTAAAGAACAAAGAAAGCATTCACGATTGTTTAATTAGGCGGAGAGGGGGGCTTAATGTAGAAAATAAATCACGGAACAACAACATACGGAGTGAGAAAGCCATACAATAGAGGATACTGTATCTGTGGAATTGAATACAGTGTATATACCAGAATATTCGATACGGCACTGCAATTAGTCGCTGATCAATACACTAACAAAGAAGGTTAATTTGTCGACATTGCAATTGCAGTTACAAATTTTCATCATCAGAAATTGTACTTGTTATAATTATCCTGTCATTTTCTTGCATGTTAGGTTATTCTTTGTTTTGTTGTTTTTCAGTATGACTCGGCATTTCAACCCAAACTCCTACAGAACTGGGAAGTGCCATCACAATATAGAGAGGTAAGTGGATATATCAGTGAATAGGAAAGAAGGTATAATCACTCATGAGACACATCAGTCTGTTTTATTTGGATTATCCAGTGAGGATGATACTAAACCTATAGTTCAAGTCATATTTGTCATGTAGGTGTTCAGTACCAATTATTTCAGTAATGGGTGTAATTTTTTAGAATTTGATTGCACATACTTTTAAAAAGTGATTATTCACTACATTCTGACCCTATACATCTATATTCATTCATTGAAAGGTCATTATACTTTCACCTTGATAAATACATATAGCAAAATCAATGTTAGGTACAAGAATGCATTTTGGATGAGGTCAACCTAAAGGTGTAATCCAATACAAACTGGATTGAATGTTGTACACTTGATGTCGCAGTGAAAGCTGCACATGTTGAAACCATTTTGTACTGCCCTGCTATTTGCTACAATTAGATCTGCTGTCCTGTTTTTTTGAACAAGTTTAATGCTTGGCCACCATTGTAAAAGCACAAACCATTCAATAATTTTCACACACACACACACACACACACACACACACACACACACACACACACACACACACGCACGCACGCACGCACGCATGCACGCACGCACGCACGCACGCACTCGTGCGCGCGCGTGTGCGTGCATGCGTGCATGTGTGTGTGTGTGTGTGTGTGTGTGTGTGTGTGTGTGTGTGTGTGTGTGTGTGTGTGTGTGTGTGTGTGTTATGAAATTTTAGAACAAATTATCCAGTATTTAGTTTAAGATGAGTAAATGTGTGTACATGACAACATTGACAGACACTTTATTCCAAATAAGAATAGCCCAAGAGGTCTCAGCTTAGACCTGTAGATGGAAAGAGGGAGATAATATTCCCTGTATCTAACAAAGATTTCACTGTATAGCCTCTAAACCTGCAAGAAATTCTTCACCAACTTTCCATTTAAGCTGGCTATTGAATAATAATTTAGAATGTGTCTGCAGCTTATTTCCTCATGTCAAACTTTGGCATTAAGGAAGGCAAAATACAAAGTTTGACAAAAGCAGTAACCTCAAAAAGGTCATTTTTGTAGAGAAAGCTTTCCCTAGTTATAATTACATGTATTATGCAAAAAATTACCATGCATCTGCATATTTGCAGATGTACAGTTTTGATTCACAGGATTTTAGCAGGATTGAACTAACAGTGCTTCAGTGGCCTGTCTCTGCTCATGGATTACTGGAGCATTGCATTTGTTTTGTATGGCAAGAAGCAGGGAACTTGAAGGTGTGAGTCATGAGTTTACCAGTGTCTACTGAACCATACCTGGTGGAGATATCGATCTGTGGTTTCTAACACCTCTCTTACATGGTTCAAAATGAACACTGATCTGCTAGCTGAGGTCAAAGATTTTTTCAACTGATCACAAAGATCCCAGCCATTACTGATGCATTAGAACAGTGAAAAATGTCAGCTGGTTGTCATAAGTTAACAAATGGTCTGGTGTCAGATATATTGAATAAAATATGAGATGTCATTCCCTTGTTTATTGTGTTAATGGAATACATACCAAAACCCTGGACTTTACGAAGTACAGTAAATGTCTGTGGCAGAAACTGACAAGTGTTATTCCACACATCAAGTAAATTTGGGTGAGTTTTGTTAAGACAGCCTTAATTGGTACACATGAAACTAGCCTGGTGTACTAACCCAAGTGCTGATTTCAATATGGATGACAACTGTAGAGATAATTTATGTCTAGCATTGGCCAGTTAGAAAAGTTCACATTAGCTGAGTCAGCAAATAATCCAGAATATTATTGGATAATGTGTTTTGATTTTTATAATATTGTTGATAAACATTCAGTGCATTGTGCAGTGACAATTGGAAAGATGTAAAAATTTAAGCAGCATGTGCAGCTGACACCAAAATGTTTGAAATAAGATGGTGTAATCATACATATAAACATGCAAAGAGAGTAAAAAAAGTTACAGAGATAATGGGAAAATGCATTTGAATGGCTGAGGTATTATCCAGGATAGGCTGTGATGTTGTGCACTTTTGGCTTTGAGTATAATCAGGAGAAATATGAAAGCATGGGGGCAGGGGCACTTCATTCATTGATTAGTTATTGTTTTGAGTTACTGTTAATAAATAATAAATGTCGAATTAGATGTTGAACTGGTTTCTGTTTGATTTTTGCAGGATCAGTGAAATTCAGATAAGATCTGTACAAATTTGATTATGGTGATCCTGTGTTATTGAAAAAAAAATGCTAATTTCAAGCCCTGCTATTACCATTATTTTTGGCAGGTATCATGTTAAACAGTGTGCCATTAATCAGGTGGGGATATTAAATGTTAGACTCTGTGAGAAGGAGAGATCTTGCTATCTGTAAGTAAAAGATCCCTCCTGTACTATCAAAAAATTCATGATGCTAGATGTAGGCAGGTTTTTCCCACAGAGTCTATTCTGTGATGTACAATTGGAGGATTCATGCTTATTTCTAAAAGATCAAGCCAAAAATTGAACTGAATGTGCAAAAACGGTGTGCTATGCTTTTAAACCAACTTTATTTCTTCGTCAAATGCTTCATTCATTCAGAAATAAATTAATTTTTTTCAAAATGGTGGGGGGAATTTCCCACTAAACTTTCAGTTCATGAACAAACACTGGTCCCTGCACCCAAGAGCGTGAATAGCACACATAATACTCAGTAAATATTGGTGTGGTTGTGAATTGTAGAAAAGAATTTAATATGTAATGCTAAATATGAGTTGTTGGACAGAACACAATTTATAGCTACCATATAGGACTTGTGGTTATGCTTAAGTCAGATACATTAACCTGACCAAACTAAAACAAGGCTGGTTATTAGTGGCCTCATGTACCTTCTACTACAGTCCATATAAGGTTATCTATAGGGTACCATATCAAAAACATTATATTCTGACTAACAATTAACTGTTTTGTTTGCAAGTAGGCATGTGAATTGCTTGTACAGCCATAAAAGGAAACTCAGTGTCATTTTGATTGAACATTTTGATTGCTTGATATTTATTAAAGATGCCACTTTAATGAATGATTTATTATTTACTGTTTGTTTACCAAATCCTGATAAGTATAAGTGTATACTATAACCCATCCTGTATTGACTTTTAGATTCATCAACCAGAATGATTTTTTATCTTTTAAAGACCAATTTACAACACCATGTAACTTATCAGTTGCTACCACTTACAATGAACACATACACACACACACACACACACACACACGCACGCACGCACACACACACACACACACACACTCTATGTGTTTTTTTTGGTAAAAATGAAAGGTACGCCAAATCTCTAATTTTCAAAATGATCCATATTCTATCATTCCCGTTCGCACACTATAACATAAATTATAATTTGTGCAAAACAGATATAAGACACAATATTCCGTAAATACTGTACATAGCAGCTACATTTAGTGACAAGTCTTAAATGTATGTATGTATGTATGTATGTATGTATGTATGTATGTATGTATGTATGTATGTATGTATGCATGCCATGCATGCATGTATATATGTATGTAAGCATGCGTGTATGCACGTATGTACATACCTACATATATATGTATATATGTCTGAATGTATGATATATATGTATGTATGTATGCATGCTCGTACACACATATGTATGTACCTACGTATGAATGTATGTATGTATGTATGTATGTATGTATGTATGTATGTATGTATGTATGTGTCGACCTCTCTGGTGGCATAAGTGGTTATAGCATCTGCCTCGGTATCAGAAGATCTCGGGTTCAAACCTCTGAGTCATACCAAAGACTAATAAAAATGTTACCAGCAGCTGCCTGACTTGGCGTTCAGCATTAAAAGGTTACTTTTAGGACTGGTCGGCTTGGTTTCAGGTGGTACATGATGCTACATGTCTGCGGCATGATGTCCCAGTGCTGGACATCAGTATGAACTGCCACAATGCAGACATTGTGGCGATATGAGTGAAACATTGTTAAAGCTACATTAGAAATCTAATACACACACACACACACACACACACACACACACACACACACACACACACACACACACACACACACACACACACACACACACACACACACACACATGAAAATGAAGAGAAACATTATTAAGCCGTACATGAACTGTTCAGACTAAGAGGGTTGGTGCACTCAGACATAATTGTGGTTTTTTTTTTCATCTCAGAAATATCTTTAACCATTTCCAGAATAAAAGGCTGTCTCATTATGATTATCCCAGCTCTAATTAAGGTATCAGTCTTTAATTGTTACTTCATACAACAATGTGGCAATCTGGTGATTCCATACTGTTCATAGATGTGTTTAGACGGAAGCACAGTACTGTTGTTAACATGCTCATGTATCAAAACATGTATTGTTTTATTGTAAGTGTACATAAATTTATAATATCAAGAACAATTTATATATGACATGAACCTATTCTACTAAATCTTAAACCATCATATAATTCATGCAATATGAAACTGATTTTCCTTATTGGTATTATGACTGAATTTGATTTAATTGTTTCACAATAGTTAACATGTATGAAGACTTTTTTGTTACTTTGACCTAAGAATTTAACGAACACTGTTACACTGATCCTCTGTACTATAATTCTTTAACGAAAGAAAACAATGATTTTCAAAAATTATGAAGACTATCGACTATGGTGTGTCATAGTCGAAGAAGATATCTTTAAACATAAATAATCAAATATCAATACAAAGAATACACATAATTGTTGACAAAATAGAGACTGCAGACATAATGGACAATGATAACACGTTTACACAGACAGAAAATATGTCAATACAAACTAAGGATGCATGCAATTATTGAGAAAACATGAAGAATGAGGACATTCGTAAATCACGGACAAAAAGAACATATTTACACATCTAGTCTAAACGATTAGTACAAACAAGGGACTGACACTATTAACAAAATCACAGAGACTGTGAACATTGGTATGTAATGGACCATGAAGACGCATTTACACATCTAGTCCGAACGATCAGTATGAACTAAAGACACACACTGTTTGACAAAATCACGGAGACCATGGACATTGGTACATTATGACCAATGAGGACATGTTTGCACATCTAGTCCAGTCTTAACAATCAATATGACCGCCTAGTGGTTAGAGTGCCCTCCTCAGATGAGGGCAGTTGCGGGTTCGAACCCAGGCTGAGTCTTTAAACAAAGACATAAAAATGGTAATAATAGCTGCCTCACTAGGTGCTCAGCATTAAGAGGTTAGTGTTAGGACTAGTCAGCCTGGTGTCAGAATAATGTGACTGGGTGGGACATCATGCTACATGTCTGTGGTGTGATGTCCCAGTGTTCGACATAACTATAAACTGCCACACTGCAGGCATCGTAGCGATATGACTGAAAGATTGTTTAAGCTATGTTAAAATCAACTTCAAATCACATACAGTACTAGTATTAAGTAACTGTAACCTCCATAAGGGTTTTGTCTACAACTGTTCTTTAGGGCAATTACATTATTATTTGAATATATATATCTTGTTGCTATTGAATGACTGATCAATTGATTGATTGACTGGTTGTCCTGCAATTAGACTTTAGTATGACGTAACATGCTTTGGACTAATCCACTGCTTTGGAGATCATACTGTAATAAATTTGGAGTATGTACATTTGGTTACAGTGCCATGTTTAATGAATTCTTAGATTTGTGATTACTTGTTTGATTATTGGAACTTGGTGCAATAGAAATATTCCTTAGCCAGAAATAATTAGCCAATTAGTAGGAGCAAACATTACGGAGTGAAGTGTTAGTAAGTTTCCATGATGCCATGGTTGACTTTTAGTGAATTCAGGTCAAAAGTGGATGAGTAACCCTGTCATACCATAGTCCCTATTAAAACCTAGTGGTGTACATTGGTGGTGTGACTGCAGTGGCAGTATTTACGGTAGGAGACTGGTAAATTACACAAAGGAATCAACAAGAAGGGACTTGGCAGATACTGTTTATGTCGCCATGGTGGCAAATGTGATGCATTTATACTGGCAAAATGTGTCTTGAAACCATGAATTGACTGGCTTAAGGTGGCGTAGTAAAAATAGTTACCTGTGTTAAGGGATAGTTGTACAGTTTCTACATCATGAACGGCTGATGGTACAGAAAGTTGATGAAGAGAAACCATGCAGATGTGAGGATGATAGATATTTGGCAAGTTGTGAGATCTGTGGCCTTGCATTGATTAGTGAAAAATATATGTACAGAATGGACACATCAGGCTTTCCAATTTACAGCTGAAGTTGTATAAAAGTGTTTGGAAATTTGGGGTAAACTTATGACTTCTAGTGGAATCATGCCAGGGTTTGACACCACTTGGTCAAGCAAATAACCTTGGCTTGTAACAATACCATTTGGCTGGATTTGAGTATTTATGGAAGGAAACTCACCTTATAGGCAATGACTATTCGCTTTTTGACAAAATAGAGTAATATCTTCGTTGCATAATACAGTAAAATCTTTTCTCTCTCTCTCACTGGCATTCTCACTGTTCACCTTCCAAATCACTTAGTTTGTACATTTGCTAATTCAAGGTACCTTGTAAAGGTGTTTGGTATCGCTGATTGGAAGTTTTAAACAGTTTTATTTCTGCGATGCCTTCTTTGTAAAACATACTGAAAAAAGACTAAATGAGTAAAAATATTACAATCTAATGCAGCTCTAAATAAATGTTCTTTTAAGTTATAAATACAAGTTGGTCCAGTAGAACATTCTGAGTGTTTTGGCTATTGTTAAAAATGTCTTTAAATTTGGGAAAACAATATAGATTGACGCCTTGTGTTTACATTTTGTGTGTTGTTTTTTAAGACTTTGTTTACAACAGAACTATTGATACAAACATAATTCATGATATGTTAAGCAAAGTCGTCAAATCACCAAATGAAGCAAGTATATACATTTAAAAGAACATTTAATGCATTTAACAGTTTATGATTGCTTGCATGTGTAGTCGCAGGTCTTAAGAGCGCAACAATGAAAAACATATTGTTGTAATTAAATGTTTCATTTCGGGACTGATCATCTTGGTGATAAATGTTTGACCTCTATATAATATATTTATCTTTCTATATATTTACTGAAGTTCTGTGCATGTAACTTCCAAATTCGGTTAGTGATAATTCGATCTGACTTATTGGCTTTTTTCACTTGATTCAAATCTGTTCTCTCCTGTTTTAATACTAAGTAGGCAAATGATGAAATAGTGGCAGATATAGCTCATTTAATAATCATAAAATAAATTTTGCATATCAAGGATGTCTTTTCAATATCTTTACATGTGTAAAATCTTGCCGCAGATAGGACGTTTTAACTTTACAGATGGGTCAGATAATTAGGCAATTTCAGTACAACTCAATAATGAATTCATGCATATTTCCAATAGCATTTTGATGTACTTCTTTCGTACATGTTGTAGATTTATGTGCCTGTATTGGACATGTATGAATGTATCGCAAGTTTCCCAACACTATTGTCTCACATGCAATTGAAATAATAAAAAAATACCAGGGACTGTTATATGCACCAGCTTTTCTTCTTATAGTTTAGCTAAGTAGTTGGTGTGTGTGTGCGATTTGGATTTTTAATGTAGCTTTAACAATTTTTCAGTCATACCGCTATGATGTCTGCAGTGTGGCAGTTTATAGTGATGTCTAGCACTGGGGCATCATACTGCAGACATGTAGCATGATGTCCCACCCAGTCACATTATCCTGACACCAGGCCGACCAGTCCTAACATTAACCTCTTAATGCTGAGCGCCAAGCAAGGCAGCTGTTAGTACCATTTTTGTAAGTCTTTGGTATGACTCGGCCAGGGATCAAACCCACGACCTCCTGCATCCAAGGCAGATGCATAAACCACTAGTCCACTGGAGTTGTTTGCTAAGTAGTTGGTATTTGATGCTTGGATCTAAAGGGAGATAATATGTTTTTGCAACGTGTAATTTGATAGCAGAGATCTCTCTACAAGTTTTCCATTGGGCTATTGAGGACATGGTTTCGGGCGTGTGTATAGCCAGCTTTGGAAGAAAGATACACTCCAAAATCACAACAAGCACCAAACGTGTGAACGGGGATCTTCCTACAGATTATGATTTTACATTATTTTAGGCAAAAATAGTTGGTAGAAGCAAGATTTTAAAATTTTTCCAACTGAGGATGTCCTTGGCTGGAGGTGTGTCCTTGGTACGTTGGTGTGTAATCTAATGAATGTCCTCGGCACACACACACACACACACACACACACACACACACACACACACACACACACACACACACACACACACACACACACACACACACACACACACACACACACACACTTCTAGATTGAAAAACTTCTGAGTGTATAAGCAGATGTTATAAACAAGTAAATTTACCCCTTTTTTTAATTTCAGAGGCCTCGTGCATTTCAAGGGTTTACACAGATTGTAGCAAATGACAAAGGGCATCTATTACCAGGTGTCAAAAGGTCACGGGTGTCACCATGGGGAACTTTTATTGGAACTTGGGATATGCCAAGAATAATTCCAGGTAAATATTTACATATTTTATAATTAATTTTATGTGGAAATAGATTTAATGTTGAATTGTCAAGTCAGGATGTTTTAAAATTATTGAGAAATACCCAAAGGGTTAAATGGCTGACCTGTCATCTAATGACATTGATCTGCTGACCAGAATAAACTTGCTGATCATACTGGCCTTTTAAAATAATCATCTATATTTTTATATTTTTCTCCTCACTCTGCCCTGGCTTCTTGACAAAAATACTCTATTGTGTTGCCCATTTTATCTGTATATCTATCTGTCCTTTTCATCATTAATTTAAGTTTTTGTTTAATAACTGTGGAAGGACTTTATGGTTAAAAACTCAGTTTGACATGGGAACCAACATAAAATGTTTTTTTGACTGGTTGATTTTTAATGGCACTTTTAGCTCATTATTGTAGAGAAATTGGAGTTATGTACCTTTTCTATGGACATGCCAAGGCAACCAATTTGTGTTGTCCTGGTTAGGTATAAAATCTTTGACCCTTTGGCAAATCTGATGCTGTAGCAATTAAGCTACCAGGGCTTCCTTAAAATACAACCAAAAATATTAGGCCAATTTTAAGTGTCATCTTTTTGGGTCAAATTTGATTGAGTAATGGTCTGTTTTACCTCAAAAACTGTATTTGCATCATATATTGCATTTTCACTTAATAATTTTGGAGGACTTAGTGGATTTTAACCAAATTTGGTATCATGGCTTAATATTAAGAAAACCTAGGTCAAGTTTTGTTTTAGCTTTATTTTGTCATATTTATAATGAGTTATGTCCCTTAGTATATGTTTCACATTTAAGTTTACCCTTGTATCTTGAATCAACGTTGCTTCAGTTACACCATATTGTGTAGGAGCCCTGGACCTCTAAACTCATTTATGAATTTTAAAAGACACCAGCTTGTTGTATATGTCAATGTCTTCTCATGGTATTAAAACTTCCAGAATATTCTATTTGTTGTCTGACATTATTTTATTAGAAATCATTAAATCATAATTTTTCAGGGAACAAACTGACAGACTCAATGGCCAGAGCAGAGGGTGCCATATATCGTCTAGAGAGGATGAAGTCAGAGGGAGATATAATTTTAAGTGGAGCACTGAAAAGATGCAAAGTGAGTAAAAATCCAAAAAATAATTCTTTTAGCAACATGGCATAGTTTTCAGCACAACAGTAATTTTGTTTAGCAGCATGTTGGTAACTGTTATGTCCCACCATGACCATGGTCAGGCATATAGTACTACACTTGTTCATCTGTCCATCCATCCATCCATTCATCTGTCAAAAGCTTGGTTAAGCTTTGTGTTAGATCATTATTCAGGCACAGTGGTGAGACATCAATGTTCCATGAAATTTGTTTTAGTATTTGTCTGTTTTCTTTGCTTTTATTGCTCAAAATCTATGAATGTAATTGTTATTAACTTTACAGGCTGCAATTAATTTTCAAGGTTTGTTTATATTTGATGATTAAAAGTTGGTCCATCAAACTGTTCACCTTAAATGAGCAAGGTAAGGATTGAAAAAGTGAGTGAAAATGATAACAAGTATTCATTTTTGTCAGGAAAATGTAGAAGCTATAGCAAAAATCTAAACAACTTCAAAACATTTTCCCCCAAAATAGATGTCATTGTTATTCCATACATTTAATTTACACCTCTCCCCTGATGAGATGTGGGCACTAGTGGTGTACAAGACCAACAAGTTTTGTTTTCCATTTAATATCTAGCTTTTGCCATTACTAGCTATCAGGCAACTACTGGCATAACAAACAGTACAAAATAGTAGAGAACAAATTGTTGGTATACAATACTTGTATCCTACCTTAGTTAAAATACAAACATTATTTCACTTTTCAAGATCAGCTTTCTTTAACTAAAAGAGACTACGTGTACTGTCTAAATCATTCTGGTATGAATAGCTTTCAAAGGCCATTGCTGAAACTAGCCTGGTTCGAGCAGTGGTCCTCACCCTGCAGAACCAGTCTTGTTATCCACCTTTAAGGTACAGTAATATATTTATTTGACTTGTTTTAATTTTGTAAGTATGGTACATTCCCTTATATTCTTTACTAAATATCTTGCTTGTGATAATCATTTCGAAATGCACTGTTCATCAAGACATGACAATTCCAGTTTACATCAATGAATGTCCATATTTTCCCAAACAAGTGGATCTTAAAATAAAATTGAATCAATAGTATCCAAATTGTTTATTGCTTAATCCTTAAGTAGGTCTATTTATTTAGATGTCAACATGTATGTGTAATAAAATAATGGTAGGTGATTATTTCCCCTTTATAATTGAGTCCTATGGCATGCTACATGTATGTTTCCTCCTGGAGTACAATGTAACCAAGCTGGATTATACTATATGCTTTGAGAATTATGATGAGAATTTGTTACTGTCATTTGAACTGCTAGGATGCTTGTAAATTGTAAAAGGGCTGATTTATGGAATTTTTTGTTCTGGACCAGTTTTTTTTTCTCAACATAATTCATGACTCCTTACTGACTAGTATTTCTTTTACAACCCCATTCTTTATCTGACTTTGAAATAAACAATAGTTTAATTTATTAACTTTCAATTATACATTTCTAAATGTTCCTTTGTTACAAAATTTATTTCCTGACATAATGTGTCTAGCCTTAAAAATACATTACAGTAGTAAACCTCAGATTCTTCAAGGCAAAATGCTGTATACAACAGCACAAATCATAACATCTGCTGCCAAATGTGCTGTTTTTGTTGAATGAATCACATCACAAAATGTTGGTGATCACTAGCACCAAAATATTAAATGCTGTTTGAAGTTGGGCATGTATTATAAAGGAACAAAGCTTGTAAACTGGAGGAACTATAGAAATAAAAATGAAGAAAATTTATGTAAACAAGTGTCATAAAATTTTCAAATTTTATTAATAGTCAGCAAACACTCAATCAGGTGTGAGGTCTAAGCACTGGATTTCAAAATGGCTATACCAAGGTTGAAACTAAATAAGATGATTTTGAAATTTTTAACTTTGAGTAAATTTCAGTGGTGGTGTCTGTGACCTCAGCAGCTCTATAGAAACTCAGAATTAGGATTGTTAGGTTCAAATATCACTTATTTGATTATAAGAGATAATAAAACTGATTTGTGACATGCCATCAACTGTACTCTTACTTCATAAATGTTTTGTCATTATGCTATATGTACTTGCTTATAAATTGAGGCAAACTAAAAAACAACCAAGATTGTGATCTGCCGTAGCATAATGCACTTGCAGATCAAGGTCTATGCTGTTTGTTCTACTGATTACTCCTAACAAACTGCACAGACCTAGATCTGCCAGTGCATTATGCAATGGCAGATCTGTGTCTGTACAGTATGCAGTTGGACCTGTTTTATAAGCAAGTACAGATGGTAGGACTTAGCAGCAACAGCATTTTATCAGCATTAGCATCAGTATTATCATTGTCATTAACATTATCATCATTGTCATGGACACTATCATGATAGTTATCAGTACCATCTCAGTTTAAGTCTTACTGTTATTGTTTCATTCACAGGTTCCATCTCCTCTGCCGGTGAAGCTGGATAAAACAGCTGATAAGGCTGTGGAAGCCAAAGACCTACCTTTATCTCCTACAAAAGTACCAAGTGATAACAGATCAGGTGCAAGAAATCCTGAGCCACAAACAGCTCCAGAATTTATTCGATCACCTGTCCCTGCATCACGGCAAAGTCTCAAACCTCCATCCCCTAAAATTGACTGGCCACGTCCCATGTCACAGGAAAAGCGAGTGAAGTCAGCCAGTCCGAAACTCATGACCTCTCCAGTACTGCCACCTATTCCAGCTTCACACAAACAAGAGGCAGGATCATTTAAACCACAGGCAGGGTCACCAGAACCAGAGTTACAGAATCTAGGAAAAGCTAAAACACCAATAAATTGGCCATCACCCAAAGATGGTGAAGCTGGTGTAGCTGCTTCACCAAACCATGAAATGCTTGTACAAAGATCATAAGATTTGAACTTGGAAGTACCTGATTCCTATGGAGAAAAAAATGTGAATTATGTGGTAAAATATTTTAATGTCGAAGATGAATGGTATGCTGGGAGACAAGTGGACAGTTTTCAAAGAAGAGCATGTACTTTTTTAAAAATAAAAATCAAGACTATCACAATATTTTATATGGTTTTGTCGTTACTACTGGTTAATCAAAATTAATTTATCCAAATTAAATTCAAAGTGAACAAATTTACTTTGAAAAATTTTACACAAATTATTGCATGTATTTTAAAAGAATTACATGTAATAACACTCTAGAATAAATATGAAAAGCAAATAAATGCATGTAACTTGCCCTTTAGCATTTTTTCTGTGATATTCATTATCATTATTTTATATGTTAACTTTTTCAAGAAGGTTTTTTGATTTGTACCTATATAAGTATCATACAAGATTTTGCTGTGTGCAGATGATTTCTGGAACACAAGGGAGAAATTTGTGCCCTAGGATCAAAGTGTTTTCAAACCAGCAAACACTCACACGGAACTGAATGTGAGCAATCATATTTTTTTACATGATTAGTCACAAAACACAAAAATGATGTGCCACAAATCTTCAAAACAGTAGTTTTTCCATACAAAAGAATATACTCAAATTTGAATGTTTGAGTATGGCATATGTCTTGCTTAGACATGTCAAACCAGCTGGAAATGGCCCAGTCATGTATATATCTTTAAATTCAGTGTGAAAGACAAGAACCATGAGATAGGTTGTAGAAGTTTAATTTAGTTACTAATTTGGAGGTCTATTGCCTGGGAAGAAAGGGATTGCTGCTTGGCAAACCATTAGTTTGTTAAGAAATAGTGCTATGTCTAGAGTAGGAAATAGTTGGAAAACAGAAACTGTGAGGGCTCCAAAAATGTTGAAATCACTACTTGTTCTGCATGTGAAGTGGCCATAATGTGACTATAATTTTGAAGTTTATCCAGAAAACTGCTTTGGAATGTCCTTACTGATTCACAGCTAATTAGTTGATTTGTTGGGATATGAGAAACCGTTAGAACATACTTATGAGGACATTGACTCTACAATTTAGAGCCACAGTTTTGAAAAGCTTTGCATCATGAAGGGAAATTTGCACAATTTTCTAATCCACCATTATTAGCACAACGTTTAAGAAGTTAAAAACACTTATCAAGCACTGCCTTCTCATTTTAAGTAACTTTGCTCTAGCATATATTTCTGTGTTTTGTATCAATCCATGTACATGTATAAACCATACCTAATAGCAAACAAAATGGATTCCGATATGTAGTAGTATAATGTACTGGCAAATCAGGGTCAATGTTCTTGTTTGGAATCATGGGAAGAATGTACACTCTGTGCCATTATCTGCTGTTACTGCATCATAAAATATGTGTCAATGCTGTTTGCTCTTTGGTGTGCGTCACACACAAGAAAATATTTGCAATTCAGCCTCACATGTTTACTATGGACTGATGGCATTGTCATCACTGATATAACTGGTACAGCTTCTGTCTATGAAGGACACTCAAGGGAACACAATTTTGGTCAACATTTTAGAACACAAAAGATGAAACCAGTTCTTGTGACCTAGTGTCAAAGTATAGGCATGTTTTGGGGAATCTTTTTGCTTTGACTTTTTTTTTATTCCACTGGTATCTGTGATATACAACATTGTCTTGTTAACCTTGTTTGATAAAGTAAAATTTTGGAAGTAAGGTGCTCCTTTGCTATAAACCCCCTCTGTATGCTGTTGACTTTCTTAAAGTGCAGGTATAATTGTGGATCCCATTAACTTCATTATGCTTTGTATTCATATTGTTGCTTAATTTATTTCATATAAGCTTTAATGCATAATGAGAATCAATTACAATGTTCCCTCATTATAACACTTCAGTATAACACGGTCAAATATAAAACATGCATATACTCATGGATCCCATTGGTGTGAGTTTATTTTTTTTTCTCCATATAATGTACCCTAGTATAAAGTGACCTGATCTGTATCTTTGCATGCTTTCATGGCTTCCCTTCATGGCATTATAATCAGGTGCCACTGTATATTGTTGTTCACATCATTGAATGACATTTTTGTGCTGTATGCACTATAAGAGCATGTGTCACTATAAGGTGGCCTTACATGGCTACCATGAACAGAATTATAAAGTGAAAGCATGTCTCACTATAATGCAGGCCTTACTATTATATATCCATTAAACAGTGTTATAAAATAAGAGCATGTCTCATTGTAAGGTGGCCCTTTTATGGCTCCCATGAACAATGTCGTAAAGTGAGAACATGTCTCATTTCGAGATGGCCCTCACATTTATGGCTTTATTATAAAGTGAGGGCATGTCTCACAGTAAGACATCCCTCACATTTATAGCTCTCATGAACAGTGTTATAAAGTGCAAGTATATCTTATTATAAGGTGGCCTTGTAATACATGTCATTTTTATGACTCCTATTAACAGTTATAAATAAGAAGCACAGTTTGATTACATTAAAAATATATAAATTAAAATGAGTGAATATAAAATTTCATATTATTTAAGGGCTTCAAAAAGTGTCTTCATCTTTAATATCTAGAATTTGAAACAAACTCTTCCACCCCTTATATCTGTTTTTTTTATTGATATTCATTATAGTCTTTTATAACGTTATATTTGTTATTTATTATGTATGAAGTGTAAATTTGCAATATGTGTAAATACATGTAATAGAATTATGTAAATACACAAATTGTGTACAAATATTACTCTTTTATTCCTTATCAAAGCATGTTTCTGTTATCACAACATATTTAAGTTTCTATTGATGAGTGTGATCACATAATATCTCATACTAAATTTACATTGGAATAAGATGTTTGAATTCTAATGCTAGTTACATATTTTTGTAGCAAAATTATTGAATGATTGCATGAGGACGTTATGCAAAGAAGTAAATTCCATTCAGTTGAAGTCCTGGCCTCTTTATCATACAACTTGACTCAATATTTCAAATAACAGATTGCTACTCTATAAAGAAAAGATGAAGCTGACAAATGCAGTAAAGGTTTATGAAGGAGGGACCTTATCTGGTGGATGCTTTGATAATGAAAACAGATTATCATATGTTAGGTATTGAAAACCTTTGAGCAATGCTTTGTAGTTCAAGAGATCACTTTACAAATAAACACTGTACATAACATTACTTACTCATTGTGTTTCTTGTTTTGTTTGAGAACTCATGCCACTAACAGCCACCAAGACAATTAAAACATGTATTCCACAAAACATACATGCGCATTATGATTACATATCTTTCTGTTTTGCAGTCAATAAAAAATCCAAGAATATCAGGGTACAAAGTTTCAATTATGTACTCCAGTTGCATGGTGTACAAGATATATAACTTTCAAAACTTGAACACAGGGCTACAACGTTCTTGACATGACAATGAGACCAGTCACTGTTAGAATAATGAGTATAACATCTTGACAACCACAATGATACCTGTCACTATTAGAATAATGCGTATAACATCTTGACAACCACAATGAGACCACAGTCATTGTTAGAAAAATGAGTACATGTATAACATTCTTGACAACTACATTTAGACCACTGTCACTCTTAGAAAAATGAGTTTAACATTCTTGACAATCACAATGAAACAACTGTCACTGTTAGAAAAATGAGTATAAACTAACATTCTTGACAACTACATTTAGACCACTGTCACTATTAGAAAAATGAGTTTAACATTCTTGACAACCACAATGAAACAACTGTCACTGTTAGAAAAATGAGTATAAACTAACATTCTTAACAACTACATTTAGACCACTGTCACCACTGTCATTATTAGAAAAATTAAACTCATGTCATACCATTAACTGGCAACATGATAGGTAGGTCATTGTTCATCTTCTAGATGATGGTCTCAGTATGCAATAAGCAACATACATGGTGGCCAGTATAAATGGTGGAGGAAGAACCTGGGAAAACCCGGTAAGAACCACTGACCCATGGGAAGCTACTGGCAAGCTTTCTCACATACAAACTTTGGCTGAGCCCAACATTCTAACCCATGTGGATAGAGGTGAGATGGCAGTGTTTGAAAGGCGAGCACTTTAGACCACTCAGCCATCCATGGCCCCAAACAAAGGCAAGAGCATAATTAATATGCATAGTCTCTTGCTTGTAATCAAATTCATCCACTGTCTTTAAAAGTTAAGTTTACAGATGAAGCTTTAATTTGTTGTCCACAGTGTCTTGTGACTTTTGACACCAATTGAAATTATAATTCATAGGCTTTTTTAATGCAAAGCCATGAGTTTCCTTACCCTTGGTAAATAAATTGGAATTTTTTTTAGAATGAAAGCATATTAGTGTATTGTATATATTATAAGTTAAAAACACAAAGTATAAATTCTAAATAATTTGTGGCTAATGGCACTGCACATATGCCATAAAATAATACACAATACATACATGTGATAACATGTCAATAACTCAGACACTTTAACATGGCAATACTAGCAACTGTTAACATAACAAAACTTTGAAATATTTAAGAATATCAAAGTGTTTAGAAATGATTGTAGGCATTTTTTAAAACTGTAGTCATGTTTATTTTTTTACAAGAACTATGTTTTTCTTGGAGAAAAATCAATATTAGAACTGAACTAAAATATTTCATTTCCATAATTACAACATTGTACATAGTTTATGCAATTCTACTATTTTAAATTTTTTTAATATTTAAATTTTATTTTTTTCTTTCATTGTAAATAACAAATAATTCATTTCAATTCCAAGATGTATTATATTACTAATTTTTATAACTAGTTCTATTAAAATGGGTTAGAGCATCCGCCTTGGATGCAGGAGGTCATTGGTTCAAACCCTGGCCTAGTCATACCAAAGATTTACAAAAATGGTACTTTCTGCTGCCTTGCTTGGAGCTCAGCATTAAGAGGTTAGTGTTAGAACAGGTCAGCCTGGTGTCAGGATAATGTGACTGGGTGGGACATGATGCTACATGTTTGCTGTGTGATGCCCTTGTGCTATGCATCACTATAAACTGCCCCACTGCAGACTGAAAATTGTTTAAAGCTACATTAAAAATCCAAATCACACACACATATTTTTTCTTTCATTTTAAATAACAAATAAATCATTTTAATTCCAAGATGTATTATATTGCTAACTTTTATAACTAGTTTTATTAAAATTATGTATCTTGTGTTCCACATGTTTAACATCTTATTTGCATATTAATGTCTATTTCAAAAACATTGCACATAGTTTATGCAAGCCTGCAATTTTATATTTTCCACTTTCCTAAACATGAAAGTATTATCTGGGATGCAATTGTCACTGCCTTATATATGAAAAATATCTCTAATTTTTTTAATATCATTTTTATCTGGGGTTCAAAATTGCAAGTTTAAGGGATTTTTTAAAGTGGTAAGAGAGGTTGTTGTGATGCCAGATGGGATGATCATGGAAGGATCTGTTTTGTCATGCTAATATTTTTACAGATTTAGTTTCTCTATCTATTCTCTGCTTGAAGATGGATGCATGTTGATGGTTATGGAGCTTAATAACAGGTGTCTTCAAAGGTGAGGTACAACCTTGACTGTGGCAGTAGATGAAAACTATTTAGTGCTACCTTAATGAGCTTTCAGGATTACTCTTCAAATTTGAATTCAAGTAGCAACTGATTGATACTACTCTTTTCCTTGGGGCCATGGATGGCAAAGTGGTTTAAAGCACACTATTACTGCTCACTGCCATCTGACCTCTGTCTATAAAGATTCATGTCTTGGGCTTGGCCTATATTGGTAAGTGAGACAGCTTGCTAGTAACTTCCCATAAGTCTGTGGTTCTTGCTAGGGTTTTCTAGGGTTCTTCCTCCACCAGTTACGATGGATGCTATGTATAGCCTATCTTATGCTGACAAATGGTGTTAAACCCAAAACAACAACAGCTCTTTCCCATGATTTAAAACATTTCTAGAAGAAAAGTATGATTGAAAAACTTTAATCTCATGAAACATAACCCTCCATCATTACTTAGACATAGAGCTATAGAAAAATAGAATTCTTAGTGTGCACACCACACTTTTTCAGCCTATCAATATAATTAATGGAGATATATAAACATTTTAAACTTTATCCACTCAAATGTCTTAAATCCAAGATGATGTTACCATTGGAAACCAATCCCAAAATAACCAGAGAAATGTTGTTGTTGTTGTTGTTGTTGTTGTGGGGCTTAACGCCATTTTTCAGCACATAATAGGCTATACATGGCGGCCAGTATTAATGGTGGAGGAAGAAACCGGGAAATCCCCGGAAAGAACTACCGACCCATGAGAAGCTACTGGCAAGCTTTCTCACATATCCACATTCGCCGAATCCTAGACTCGAACCCACGCAGACAGAGGTGAGATGGCAGTGATCCGTAACGAAGAGCGCTTTAGACCACTCGGCCACTCGGGGCCCCCCAGAGAAATGTCAAAGTGCAAATGCATGATAGTTCAGAAATTTGGATACAAAATGAAAGTATGCCATCTTAGAAAATTGTTATTTCTGTACACTTTATGAAGTATTTTTTAATTAATTTTTTTTTACACTGAAAATAAGAAGCTCTGTGTTCAGGTGGCTACTTTGATGGGCTTTACTGTCACATTTTATTTTAGTCGCATAGTGATATGTAGCTGATAATGTGTATGCAATACAAATGCAATGAAAAGCACTCCAAAGTGGTAGTTAAGATTGGTCAGTAAGTACCCTATTTTTGTGCAAGGCAAGCAAAATTAGGTACCATATTATTCTTTATAAAACATATTATCATTCAGTGAAAATGGGGAGGAT
This sequence comes from Megalonaias nervosa, assembly GCA_016617855.1. Classification (NCBI taxonomy): domain Eukaryota; kingdom Metazoa; phylum Mollusca; class Bivalvia; order Unionida; family Unionidae; genus Megalonaias; species Megalonaias nervosa. Next base: position 211,667 of record JAECUM010002553.1, read on the forward strand.
TTAAAAAAACTTTGCATGCTTCAATCAAATTAAAGATCACCTCATTAACAATCATGTCTCATTATCAATTTTGAGATCTTGATGATTTAAATATATTGCAACTTTGATCAAAATCATATCAGAATATGGCCTCCAGAATGGTAACAACCTCAACCAATCAGATGCAATCTTACCTCATTAATATGCATAGCTCTTGCTCATATTCAAGCTTGTCCAAGATATTGATGATGTAATAACATGTGCTCAGTAGGTACAGTAGAGCTGAAAATGACTATTCAACTTTTTGAAGCCTGCTTCCCAGTAAAGAACTATGCTTCACAAGTTGTCGTTTCTGTGCAATCACACAGCAACCTTGCACATGGAGGTCCAGTATAATTCTCCTGGAAAGATGCTAGCAGTGATTATTTTTAATGTCTCCTGCAGTACACAGGCTGACTGGAAATCAATGTAATTTTTATGGATAATTAGCTAAGACTAAATCAAGTTCTAAAACCTTAGATGTCAGGATGTCATTTTCTTTGATGGTTATTGTAAATCAAGAGATAGACACACAATTAACTCCCTCAGGTAGCAGAGACAGGATGCATTTCAGAACAATTTGTGGTAACAAGGTTTTACTATTTGGCCATATAGACAGAATATGTCTCTAAGATGTCCAATAAAGGAAACCATGCATAAATGTACAAGTTTGTTGTAAATCAAGAAGATCTTTATATTTTGTGGTTAGGTATTCCCAGAAAAGCAAATAAAAGAGATAAAGGCAAAAAGGGTAAAATCCTTAACATACAAAAAAGTGTAATTTTTTATATAAACTGCTTTCTTTTAAAATGCTCGAGACTTTCAGCTGGGAACATCATCACAAGTAAAAAAAAATGTTGCCTTTAGTTGCTTAGTATCACATGCTGGAGTGTGCACTGGGCTTATTCAAAATACTGAGCCAACTGGAAGGCCACTAACCCAAAACTGATAGGGTTCTTCCTTGGGCTAAGGAAAATATTTACCAAGTTGCATTGAAATCTGTTATCTAGAACTTAAATTATCACCCAGAAATGAGAATTCATCAAAATAATCTAATTTTGGCAAGATTGACCTTGCTGTTAGAATTACTGACCCCCAAATCAGCAGGGTTCTTCCTTGGGCTAAGGGGACACATATTTCATTTGCCCTGAAATCTGTTTAATGGAACTTTAACCAGAAATGCCATGCCCAAGGAACATCTGTTACAGCAATGGGTACCTTGACCTTGAAGCTACTGGTCTTAATATCAATAGGATTCCTCCCTGCTTGACCTTGAAGCTACTGGTCTTAATATCAATAGGATTCCACCCTGAGCCAAGAAATACACGTGTGCAAATTGCACTGAAATCTGCTCACTTGAACTGATCATCTGGAAATAAAATTCAAAGGTATGCCCTTTTAATTTAGTAAGAATGACCTTATTCCTGAAACAACTAACCCTCAAATCAAGTTGGTTTTCTTTATATTAACTGAAACAAATGTACATAATTGCTTGAAATCTGTTCACCAAACCTTAAGTTATCATTTAGAAATTAAATGCATAATCAAAATCTACTTTTTAGCAACAGTAACCTTGACCTTGGAGCTAAAAGATCCATAACTGATAGGGTTCTTTCTTGGGCTGATGGAAACACATGTACAAATTTGCATTGAAATTTGATTGCCAGGGTATAGTTATTCAGAAATGTAAAATCTTTTTTTTAGTACAATGACTTTGTCTTTAAAGTATTAACATGGAACCTCCCTGAGGATAGTGGGGATGAATGTATCATTTTGCATCCAAATTTATTCAATAGAACTAAAGTTATTACCTAGAAATGATATGCATAGGTAAAATCCATTTAATGACACTGGACTTAAAATTACTACCCCTATATACTGGTAGGGTTCTTCCTTTGGTTATGGGGAACAGTGCTCTGAAATCTGATCTTTGGAACTCCAATTTTCATGAAGAAATTAAAACATATCCAAAATCTATTTTTATCAACAGTGACCTTGACCTATGGTAATTACAAAAAGATTCCATTTTTATGTTTTCATAATTTGCATAGGGTTTTGTTTCTAAAGAAAAGAATTTCCTAATTTTCCTCATGAGTAATCCTGGCTTTGTAATTAAATACCTTATGTATCTTAGGTATTATTAAAAAACGCTTTAAGTCCATTTATTTTGGTGTATAGATTGATAGGTGTAATTTGGGTTGCAAAGTATACAATTTGGTCTTACTTCAGCTGTGCACCTATCAAAGGACTGCTAGCTGTGCTTGGTGATTCTATCAAAAGATTGCTAGCTGTGCTTGGTGATTTTATCGAAAGATTGCTAGCTGTGCTTGGTGATTTTCACTTCCTGGACTTCAGAGGTAAATTGGAAAGAAATGAGCCAATAACCATTTAACTTTTGATACATTTATATTTAATTTAGTGCATTTTCAGAAGTTGGCATTTCTTACTCTAGCAAAATTAATTTCCCATATTTTAATAAATGTTAAGACTAGTTCAAGCTCATTTTCTTTTGAGCCCATGGGAACAACTATTTTGATCAGCTGTTTGCCTTAGTGCACGATTTCCATTTTAAGAAATTTTAGTCAAATTACATGAAAGTAGCATTATGGCATATCAACACCATCTCCATTGCCTCCATTGTGCATGTTGCAAATGCAAATAACTTCAACATGTCTCTCTTTCAGAAGTGTGTAATAACTGTAGAACAAAGAAACTGAGGTATCACCATCATGAAAATTATCCAGAGAAATACGTTCCATGAACCCCTATCCCTTCCTGCATTGACTTACCATACACAATTGTGTACAAGACAGCTCAACTACAGTCAATCAGGACCAAGATCTCCCATGACATTATGCACTGACAGATCTGGGTCAATGCAGTTTGTCAGATCATAAACATCATAGACACTGATTTGCTGGTGCATTATGCAACAACATATCAAGGTTTATGTTGTTTGTAGATGGATCCAATGTTTATGTAGTATATACAAATTATACAAAAGTTAACCAGATGAATGCAAAGACAAGGTTTGCACTATATGCCCCTTCCACATATGTCAAGCCATATTATAAACCATAACATAAAACTTCAGAACAAAAAAGAAAAGCGATGATAAAAGACATTAGTTTCATTTTTATTTTGAAACACAAAAGCTCTCTGATGATATATTAACATAAGGTACAGTAAACTTATCATCCTAAAATGCATGACAATAATCATATCAATATTTAATTCCAAACAACTTACAAAAAACATATAATCATCTTAAACAAACTATTAATTATTGCTAAACCAAAGATCAAATATCTAAAAGTTATTATCCTTTTTACATGAATAGCTTCTTTCATTGATATAAAGTCATAATACCTTTCATTTCCTCTCAAAAATGCAATCCTGAATGTACAGATGCCATGTGAAAAAACTAGTTATCACTACAGTGCATAAATTGATGACCATTTCTTAAAAACAAATAATGAAGAACTAATGGAAAATGTGCTTATATATTATTTTAGTTGAAAAAAAAGACATGTATTTGATTTCTGATTTAAAAATATTACTGTGATTACAAATGCAATGGGGTCAGACCATAAATCCTAGCAA